>SCDZ01000683.1:0-33857 GCA_004143845.1 Drosophila lacertosa | reverse complement strand
TGGGGCGTGCAGTCAGTATCGCTGGATAATCAGGGGTGGGGGTATGCATCGCCTCCATCCGGCACGGGCTCTGTCTCCATGGCGCCAGATGCTGCCATCACGATGGTCAGTACAACGGTGCAGACAGGGGTGGTCAGCCTGCCAGACAAGCTGGTGGCAGCGTCAAGGGTCGGGGCTGCTGGTGGGGTGGCCAGCCTTGATAACTCTATGGCTCTGATGGGAGGCGGGATAAAAGTCGGGACGGTTGCCGCAAAAAAATATCCGAATACGACGAATAACGGGACACAAATGCCAGGGCATGTCCTGTGGTTTGGTAATCAGAGTATTCTTGGCGAATATGCGGATGCTTCAAAGCCTGATGGCGTGACCGACGTTGGTGACTGGTGGACATCACCGCCAGAGGTTGTTCATATAGGTGGCCAGAATGAGGGCTCCAGCGGTTTCCTCAACATACATTGCAGTCCGTATGCCGCGTCGAACGCCGGGACATGCCTGCAGGTGATGATGGGCCTTCAGAATATTCAGGGGCTGGCAGCAGGGATTGGACCGGGGGCTTCTGATATCCCGACATATGACAATTTTGATGCAGCCAATGTTACCGAACAGGTTGGTGGTTCAATGCCGCTATTTGTCCTGACATCCGACAAAGCCTCCAATGTATTTCCGCCTGTGAGCGATGGGCTCGACCACACCCCGACTTTTACATCAACGGGAGCGACATTTGCGAACCCGTTACCCGCTGAAATATCTAACTGGTTGATCGGTCATCAGCAGGGCGTAAGGTTGATGACCAATGAGATTGGATGTCAGTCGTGCGCCATCAAGACTTATGCCGGCATCGTCAAGTCTCTAACGACCGACGCTGGCGGGCTCGTGACCGGGATAACTGTATCTGGCTGGAGAGTATTTGAGTCGAACGATTCTGACAGCAGTCAGGTGCCAGGGAAGACGGTCACCGATGGAAGCAAGACATATACAACAATAGAGGACGCCGCAGTTGGCGACACAACGCTGATAGTCGCGCCGACCGTGAACCTGTACAAGTCCATGCCAGTATCAGGCGGTGGTATTCCATCTGGAACGACGGTCTCGTCAGTGGCTTACAGTAATTCCGGGACGACAATCACACTTTCCAACGCGCTCAGTTCTGCAACACCAAGCGGAACCTCGTTAACAATCACAACAGTTCCAGCAATTGATACTGAATGGAGTAATTTTAAGTATCCGGCGATTATGGTTGGAGTTTATACGAAGGCGTTCCAGCAATATTCCCTATGTTCTCTTAATGCGCCTTCACCTGATGCAGGCAGAGGAGACATCAATTACCCGTCTGGAGGGGCCAGCAATCAGCTGCGCGTGTGTGAAGGGTGGGAAATGGATCTGTGGAACAATGATCCCGTCGATCACCGTCCCGTCTTACATGGTTTAACTGTCGCATATTCCAAAGGATCGAAGGGCGGCATCCCTTCCTATGACAGTTATGATGTCTGGGCTGCGGGGGCAAATTCCATTTCATATAAACAAAGCGGAGAATACTGGACGCTTCCTTTTTTAGGCAGCAGTATGAAAGTATCCAGCTATGACGGAACGCCATATGCGGCGGGATCGACGAAAAATATAGTGCAGTGGTCCCAGTCTGAGAGAACCGGATATACAGCGGATGGTGGATGGCCGCGCAACAACATCATGTCGGGGCTGTGGACAACGCGGAATGTGGCTGCGGGATGTTCGACGACGGATAACGTGACATGTGATGACCCGAACGGATCATCGAAGGATGTCACTGTCCATCTGGGTATTCAGACAGACTGGTATGGGGCCTCCAATAAGGGTCTGAATGGCGATCCCATCTGGAATTCGCCTGTCCAGGAGCAGATTGAGTTTAATCCTGCATCCAATCATAAGGGGATCAATCTTTGCGCAGGCAGCCAGAATGACAGTAACTGCATCTTGCAGGTCTCTGCGGGTAAAGTTTCGGTTGTTGGATCTCTAAAAACTTCGGGAGATTTCAATATCAGCGGAGGAATTTATACAGGGGCATCTAAAATTCTGACTATTTATACGCAGTCACAGGACGGAAATAATACAGCTATTGAGGTCAGATATGATCTGCCGAGTAATACGCTGACATTCACGAACAATCATTACGGAAATGCTTACAGATTTGTTGGCTCAGTCAATGCAGACAGATTCACGGAAACCTTAGCAACACCATCATCATCCACAAGCGCATGCACTGCTGGTCAGTTCACAGATGATGTCAATTATCACTATGTCTGCGTCGCTACCAATCAGTGGAAGCGTGTTGCTCTGGAAAGCTGGTGAATATGATCAATCTAACAATGATCTGGTCTCATTTCGCAGAGCCAATCGGGGCTATTTTATCGGCTGCTGGTGGTTGGTATGGCAAGATTACGTGGGACCGGTCACAACAACGCAAAGATGCCCTCTCAGCAGGACAGCAGGCTTTGCAGGTGACCGAACAGATCCGTGCGCATAGCGCAGAGTTGGTCCAGTTGTGTAATGTCTATACGGCACAGATTATTCAATTGCGGAGCGAACGATATGCGATTGATGATATTCTGATTGAAATCCACGCTCAGGCATTAGCCGCCCGACTGATTGTCCATGACTTAGATGCACAATCGGGCAGAGAGCGAAGGGAGTTTTCCCCTCTACCGTCGTTTCCTGTGGAAATCATTGCTGACGAGAATAGTAAGAAGGCTACAGATCAGAACAGTCATTAGGTGCCTATTAGAGGGCTCTTAAGCCATCAACGTCAGACGTTTGACGCGGAATTTTGTGGTTCCACATCTAACGGCGATATGTGCCAAACCTAGCCGCGCGCCTCAGCGGAATAATCATTGCAAAGCACAAGCGCTGTGCCCATTCCTCATGCCTCCCTAACCGGTCGGCATTTCATGAATCACATCACGTCTCTCCTATTGTACCCCAAAACAAAATCACGAATCAAAACAAAGAAGAATTGATATGAGTCCATTTTCTGTTCGCTGTAACAGAAAATGTTGAGATTATGATTACTTGATTATTTGCAGGAGAGGAATTTTTTTATTTTGTATTAAAAATAAAAAATCAATATATTATATTTCAAATTTTGCAATGCTTCGGATGCTTTTATAATGACTATCAGGATAATAAGATGTGTTTGATGCAGGTAGAGAAAATGCCTTCATTATCGCTTGCCGTGCTGCTTCAGTCAGTAATTTTCGGTCAGCATAAACTATAAATTTTTCTTTTTGCGTATCATAAATCACACGGCCTCTTGGCCATTCTTCATATTCAGACCAAGCGGGTACCTGTGTAAGCGCGTGAGGTGATTTCTGGTAACGCAGGCGCTCCCAGAAATTGTAGTGTTCGCCCCAAGTGATGGCGTCACCATAAAGTTCTCCTTGAACAAGGAGAACTTTATCACACAGAAGCCGGGAGTGACCGCGTTCTGTAACACCCCAAAATATTCCAAGAAATGGATTCGGAACGTCATTACTCATAGACATGAATGTCTTTTTGAATCAAGTCGATCAGGTATTTGCGGACTTGCTGAGAGCTTAAAAATGCTTCTACGTCATCGTTTTTAGAGGATTTCTTCGCTCTGTTGGCAGGATGATTAATACGATAGCACTTAATCTTCCCGTACAAAACAAAGCTTTCAAGCTCTATTTTTTCTATTTTCTGCTCGAGATAATTGACCCAAGGAGCAGGGCTTGCGGCCTGCTCTCCCGAAACCGGGAAAAATTCTCTTCTCACCTTTGCTGAAGAAGAGCCATTTGCAAAAATGATGATATCTGGTTCCATGTTCTGAATGGCGGCTTTCAGAAGTAGGCCAGATAGTTCCTTTATTGTCTCGTAGTTTGATGTGTCTTTCTGACTCGGAGTGCTTCCATTCCAGTCAAAGCAAAAGAGATTAGCCCAGCCAATATTGCCTGTGCCAAACTGACTTCCTAAATCTCTTAAGAAATTATAAAAGGTGAAGCCTCTATCTTTTTTCTTTTCAATATATTTGGAAAGAAATTTCTTCTGTTTCTCCATAGCCTCAGCAAGGTAAGACGGTAGATCAGTATAAGGTTTTTGCTCGGTTATAACATTCCACCCCCTAGTCTCCCTGCCGACAACCAGAATTCTTTTGCCTTTCTCCCATTGTGCCGGGGATGTCGTCACAAAGAGACCTGATAACTTTGAATGATCCGAAGACTCTGATTTTTGAGTGAAGAGTTCCTCATTATGATTTTTAAGTATATCAAAGTATGATTGGTATAGTGTTTTATCAATTGTGTTTCCGATATTTGTCGGTTTTTCAGCAATCTTGTCCATATTTTCTTCCAATTCAAAAAAACAAATGGTTTATTCGCCAGTTTGATACGCTGCTATCATGAGATTAACGCACTGGAACGGCTGATTTCTGATCGCCACGCTCGTCATATATGCAGATGAAGCTACCTTTCCTAATACTGACAGTTGTCGCTGTGTAGCCTTGTAAGCCATCATGGTTTCCTCCGCCCGCAGCAATCGTCGTCAATTGATGACCTCGCTCATCATAAATATAAACAAAATTACCTTTTTGCACTGCGCTTGCAATAGCCATTTTCACCTCCTGTCACTTGACCGTATCCCTTTCTATAACATCTTGTTGCGACAGATACGGTCGTAGCTAATAAGGGATGCTTGTATGCGTTTTGAGAAAGTAGGCGTAGTTATTCATGTGGCACGCCTTTTAGCAGCCAGTGCGGAAGGAATGACCCTTGATGACATCGCTCTGTCGGTTGATGTCAGCAGGCGTACGGCGGAAAGACTGAAAGCAATAGTCGAAGATGTGTTTCCTCAACTGGAGGCTATACCAGACGGACATAGACTTCGTTTCCGAATTACTGGAGGGCTGAACGGGTTCTTCAACTCTCCCACGTCTGATGAACTCGCTGAACTTCATACAGCCTCTCTCGCTTTGCAAGCGGTAGGCTGTAATGAGCGAGCCGATCTACTCTTATCTCTTACTGCAAAAATCAAAGGCTCACTGAGAGCAGTCGAGCAACGTCGTCTTGCTCCTGATATAGAGGCCTTGACCACGGCAGCTGGGTATATATCACAAGTCGGCCCGCAACCTCGCGTTGACCGTGATACATTTGAGTGTATTCGAACGGCGATCAAGGGGGGCAACATGCTCTCTTTTCTCTATGGAGGAAGCAAGACATGGCGCCGTACAGTTTCTCCTTGGGGAATCTTGTATGGGCATGCCTACTATCTTGTTGGTCCTGTGACTCGGAAAACAAAACCCGTACTTTGGCGTTTCGATAAAATGATCGATATTCAGATTGCCGGGCACGCCAGTCTCCCACCTGCGGGATGGTCTGTGGGAGATTTCGCATCGCAGGCTTTTGGCGTTTTTCAGGAAAAACCGGAACGTATCATTCTAAGGTTTAATGCAGACGTTGCGCAGGATGCCGGTCGATTTTTATTTCACCCTGGGCAGAAATTAAAAAAACAGCCTGATGGTGGCTTAGTTGTAGAGTTTGTATCAGGTGGTGCTGTCGAAATGGCTCATCATCTTTTTACATGGGGAGCATCTGTTGAGATTCTGGAACCGGTATCCCTGCGAAAGCGCTTATGTGATATGCTTACTGACGCTCTAAAACATCACCAGAAAAATTACTGAGTTTTCTTTACTCAAGGGAAGAGGAGGCAATGGGCAAGGTTTCTTCTCCTTACTTGCTCTCGAACTGGATATTCAAAACCTACGAGAGCATCAGCTTTCTGGAGACACCCAGAGCGCAATGCTTCCGATAAGCGCAGCAAATGCGACATAGATTGCCGGGGCTATGGGCGTATGAGGTGTTAGCGTTGAAATGATTGCAGGCGTTAAGCCACCAAAAATGGCATAAGAAACGTTATAAGAAAGCGAGAGGCCGGAGAAACGGACCTTCGCAGGAAATGCGCGAAGCATGCCAATCGGCACAAGCCCGACAAAACCGCAGCACAGACCGCTGAACGCGGCCCAGGCAATCAGACTATGGGGAAAGAGTGGTGAAACACCGTAAAGACCGATAGCTCCGAGAGGCAGGCAGAGCCCACCCACGACGGTCAGAACTTTCAGCGAGCATATGTCTGTCAGGCTGCTCAGGGTCACAACAGACAATGTCAGGCATAAAGTTGCCGCAAGACTGGCGAGCATGGTTTCCGACGGAGAAACGTGGTGCAGCGTTTGCATCAATGGCGGCATCATCAGAACAAGCGTGACAATGGCTGCTGTGAGCGTCCATGTTGTCATCATTGAGCACAGAATGCCTCGACGGTGGTCACGCAGCAGAATTTTTGCTGGAAGGGCATTCGCCGTTTCCGCTCTCTCATGCATTTCACGAAAGACCGGTGTTTCTTCCAGCCAGCGACGAAGAAACATTGCGCAAAAGCCAAAAATCCCACCGATTATAAAAGGGATGCGCCACCCCCAGATATCCACCGCATCGGGAGAAAGGCAGGCGTGGAGGAGCAGAATGACCACGGACCCGAGCAGGATCCCACCAGTCAAACCTCCTGTCAGAAGACCTGTTGCCAAACCCGCCCGACCCGGCGGCGCGTGTTCCGATACGAAGACCCATCCCCCCGGGGCTTCTCCACCGATTGCAGCTCCCTGCATGACCCGCAAAACCAGAAGAACGAGCGGTGCAGCAACCCCCAACATATCGTAGCCGGGCAGCAATCCTATCAGGAGCGTTGGAACGGCCATGAGCAGCACGCTGAGAGTGAAGACCTTCTTGCGGCCCGAGACATCGCCAAAATGGGCCATGATCATTCCGCCGAGTGGGCGTGCCAGATATCCGGCTCCGAAAAGGCCAAACGCTTCTGTCTGACGCAGCCACTCTGCCTGACTTGTGGGGAAGAAATGTGCCGCAATCAGCTTCGCCAGAAATGCGAAAATGACGAAATCATAAAATTCCAGCGCCCCTCCGAGAGACGCCAGAGCAAGAATGCGAAGCTGCGAGAGAGTTAGCGAAACGGGCACGTTTTCTGGACCAGACGACATACGAACAGACTCATCCCTATTGTGGAAGGGGTGACAGACAGCCCGATCCAGACTTATGGAGCTGGGTGATTATGCTGTTTATTCCACTTCCGTCCATATTTCGTGAACGAAAATATTTCGGAGGTGGGAGTGAAATGTCTCAGAATTTGAGATGTTTATCTCATTCCGAATAGATAATGTCGCGATGTGAAAACATGGCATATTATTATATCAGAAAGAAAAATTGCGAGATCATGAGGTCTGCCTGCAAAATTCTGCGCGATGTTTCATTATTTGACGGTTAATCGATGAAACACCGCGATTTCGGGAGATTTTCAGATTGCTCCCGATGGAAAAATCTTCCCGGGATTAAAGAGATTTTGTGGATCAATGGCTTCCTTGATGTGGCGCATTGTGTCGAGTTCAGCGCCGCCACGCCATGATGGCATCAGATATGTTTTCAACTGACCAACGCCATGTTCTGCGGAAAAAGATCCATCCAGATCAAGGACGATATCCGCCACTGTATTCATGATGTCATGATCCCGCGCAAGGAAGGTTGCAGGATCAGCGCCCTCCGGCTGAACAAGATTGAAATGGATATTCCCATCACCAATATGTCCGAACGGTGCGACACGAATGCCGGGGATCAAAGCCTGACAGGCGGCTGTAGCCCGTTCAATCAGGGCAGGAATGGCTGAGAGAGGGACCGAGACATCATTTTTGACGGAAGCCCCGGCACGTTTTTGCGCCTCTGCATGCTCTTCGCGTAATTTCCACAGTGCCAGTCTTTGAGTTTCGCTTTCAGCGATGACCGCATCACTGACAAGGCCTTCTTCAAATGCCGTGCCGAGTGTTTCTTCAAGCAATGAGCGGAGTGCATCACCTTCACGTGGGCTTGCAAGCTCGATCAGTACATAAGCTGGCGCCGCTTCGGAAAGGGGCAGGGTTGCGCCTTCGATCAGCGTGTTCACAAGGGACATGGAAACCCCTGACATGAACTCGAATGCCTGAATGGCCGTTGCTTCAGCCCGCCGAAAGGCAGCGAACAGATCCAGAGCCGCCTGCGCATCAGCAACAGCACAAAGTGCGGCCTCAACACTGCGGGGGCGTGGCTGAAGTTGGAGGATTGCCCGGGTGATCAGGCCCAGAGTGCCTTCCGATCCGATCAGAAGATGCTTCAGCGCGTAACCTGTGTTGTCCTTGCGCAGGCGCCGCATCAGATTCAGAATGCGGCCATCAGGCATAACGGCTTCCAGCCCGAGAACCAGTTCGCGTGCATTACCATAGCGGACTGTATTATTTCCGCCCGCATTGGTGGCAATAACGCCTCCAATTTCGGCTGATCCTTCGGAGGAAATGGACAGCGGCAGCATGAGATCAGCCGCAAGTGCGGCTTCCTGCGCAGCTTTGAGGGTCACGCCGGCTTCGATGGTCATGGTCAGGTCAGCATGGTCGATCGCGCTGATTTTGTTCATTCTGCCCGTCAGCAGAACGACAGCATGACCACTCTCATCCGGAGTTGCCCCGCCGACCATGCTTGTGTTTCCACCCTGAGGAACGACCGGGACACCATGCTGCACGCAGAGTTTGATGGCGCCCGCACACTCTTCTGCGGAAGCTGGTCGGAGGACTGCCATTGCCTGCCCACGAAACAGATTGCGCCAGTCATTGAGGGCAGGAGACATATCTTCCTGCGCCGTAAGAAGACCTGCCGGCCCCAGCAGAGAAAGGAGTGCTTCATGCAATGCGGCGGGGAGTGAGGAGTGAGACGGCATAGACATGGAGGCTTCAGTCCGATCAGAGAGAGTGTGCAATGTTCAGTTCAATAGAGAAAAATGGATTTTGGTGGAGGGGTAGTGGTCGCGAAGAGAGTATGGAACAATTCTGTTCCGGCTATTCCAAGAACGATGCCGACTGTCAGACACAATATGATTATCAGATTGCGTATCTTGAGTCCTGAACGCTCAGAAAGAAGCTGGGTCTGAGTTTCTGCCCGAGCCTGCTGTGTTGCGAACAATTCGGCCCGTAGATCAGAGTTCAGGGCGCGCACGGTGCGCAACTCCTTATCAAGACGGTTGATGCTCTCGGTCAATTCCCGGACCTGCAGGCGTGCCTTTTGAGTTTCCGCGTTGGCAGCCGCAGTTTTCGCCGTTGAAGTGCTGCGTGGAGCGCGGGGCTTTGTCGTTGCCCCGGAGGTACGTTCCGGTGGGTTTGGAGCAATGGCGGTGAAAAGATTTTTCAGCGCCCCTCCTGTCATTGCATTCTTGCGCGCGCGATTTCTCAGGGCCTGCAAGGCGGCTTCTGATTGTCCGGGCTGTTCTTCAAGAACAAGTGCAAGAATGTCCGAGAGAACCTTGAGCTCTTTCTGATCGAAACCGCTGCTCATCATGAAACCACTTTCGGGCGCGGCGCAGCGGCGCGGCTTAAGCGATCATGAATAGCCAGGCCAAGACCGTGTTTCGGAATGGGCTGGACGGCAATGCCTTGCAATTCCTCTTTGCGTCCTTCGTGATCAAGGTGGTGAAGGCCGGAAAACAGGCGGCTGGCGGCTTCTTCCAGAGATTCTGTCTCGCTCAGGTTCCAGACCAGAGGACTGCCTTCCAATGGCAAGCCAAATGCGAGCAGGGCCTCCTTCGGGCCGACCGATGTTGCATTCAGTCTGATAGGGAGGTCCGGCGCGTAATGCGATGATAATTGCCCCGGTGCGATGGGGGCTGACGTTTCTGCATTTTCGTCACCCATCAATACCGGACCAATGGCAGCGACGATCTTTTCAACGCTGATCCCGCCCGCCCGTAGAAGGCGTGGTTGTTTCCCAGACAGGTCGATAATGGTGCTTTCAAGCCCCACATCGCATGGGCCGGTATCGAGAACCGCAGCAATGCGTCCGTTCAGCCCCTTCATGACATGTTCAGCCGTTGAAGGGCTGATGCTACCTGATGGATTTGCCGATGGGGCTGCAATTGGACGGTTGGTCTGACGGAGCAGCATCTGCACGGTGGGCAACGACGGGACTCTTACGGCGGCAGTGCTCAGACCGGCACGTGCAAGATCGCAGATCAGGTTATCGGGGCTGACGGGCAGAACCAGCGTGAGCGGTCCCGGCCAGAAGCATTCGGCCAGTTTCAGCGCCTGAGGTGATGGGATGACATGTCTGAAAGCCGAATGTGCATCAGGAAAATGGCTGATCAGCGGATTGAAGGCCGGTCGATTTTTGGCTGCATAAATAGCAGCCACAGCAGAGGCGTCAGAGGCATCGGCTCCCAGGCCGTAAACAGTTTCTGTTCCGAAGGCGACGAGCTTCCCGCAGCGCAGAAGATCTGCGGCGCGACAGATTCCTTTTTCGTCATCAGTCAGAAGCTCAGTCATAAGAACCTGGATAAGCAGAAAGAAGCCGATTTATATTGCTGAATGAGCCGAAGACACAACATGTCACGCATCAGAAACGGATTTGGATGTCGGACCTGTTCAGATCTGGCCGACGCAGACGAAATTCGGGTTTTTCCATCCCGTCTTGCCATATCTTAACGGCTTGCCATCAAACAGTGTAATTTGCCCGCCTGCTGCTTCGACAATCGCCTGAGGCGCTGCCGTATCCCACTCCATGGTTGGCCCAAGACGCGGATAAAGATCTCCAACACCCTCAGCGATACGAACGAATTTAACAGCCGAGCCGATATTATGCACATCGGCAATGGGACGGCCATTCAGATATTCGGCCAGCTCCGGCGCGTTCCCATGATGCCGTGAGGCAAATACGGTCAATCCGTCTGCAGGAACCTTGCGAACATGAATGACGTGATCGCCATTTGCATCGTGACGGAAAGCTCCGATGCCTTCGCCCCCGCTATAGAACTGTCCCCATGCGGGAAGAGCCATGGCTCCCAGCACCGCGCGGTCGCGGCGGATCAGTCCGATATTGACTGTGAAATCCTTGCGTCCTTCCGCGAATTCACGCGTGCCATCCAGAGGATCAACCAGCCAGAAGAGCTCACCAACCGCATCGGGCCCGATACCGGCAGCCATTTCTTCCTCGGCGATGACCGGGATGGAAGGTACGGCTGCGCGCAGGCCTGCAAGGATATGTTGTTCGGCTTTCTGATCAGCTTCAGTCACCGGGGACATGTCACTTTTCTTGGAAGTGACGAAGCCACGCTCCCTGATCTCGAGAATAATGTCCGATGCTTCACGGCAGAGCTTCAGAGCCAGAGCAAGAAGCTGACGATCTTCGGGAATATCGGAGGAGGAAAGGGGCAAGGGGGGCTGGCTAAGAGTCATGAACATGCTTCATACTGCATCGCCTGGCTCCAGTCATGCCCCGATACGTGGTTTCTTTAAGAGGTGATGTTGCGGACGGTTCCCGCATGGAAAGAAGTGACATCCATCTTTCGGGCAGAGGTGTAAGCTATGATCAGACCTGAGAAAAGACGGGTTTTATGGGTAATGTTATTTGCAAGAGGCAAGCGATGGAGTGGGCAAGGAAGGCATACGGATCAATGTTTTCGAGTATTGGTTCTGCCAGACTGATATCCGTATCCTGAACTGGTGTGATTCGATCTCCACGGGATTGCCCGACGTGCGATCCTTTTGAGGGCTCCGGCAGCTGTGCTGATGCTCCCAGACAATGGAGCTATCGACCATCATATATTCATTGTTGAGGTCTGCCGTCATATGGCAAAAAAACCTCTCGATTACACCGCTTTCACACCAGCGGCGTAGACGCCGATACACATTTGCCCAGTCCCTGAAACAGACTGGAAGATCACGCCATGGAATGCCTTTACGATAGCGATATAGCGCCGCTTTCACTAACAGACGGTTTCCGCAATCGTGCCGTCGATGGCCTTTACGACCGGAGAGAAGATCCTTGATCCGTCCTCATGGGTTATTGCGCAAACCATAACGCCGTATCTGTCTCTCTCAAAACCCGGAAACAGTCAGCGCAGTGCCTCAAAAACACAGCCTTTATGCTGCACGCTCAGAGCTTAACTGACGATACGCCGTAGAACCTCAATCGTGACGATCGCCCCGGATCAATTGGCGCACACAGCTCAGCCACGTGACCGTGTGCGAGAACATCTGAAACCAGAGAAGAAAAAAAGAGCTGGAAACAGAAGGTGGAAAACACAACTCAAGCTTCTCTCCATCAAAGATAGTAGCATCAAGCAACATCGCCTGTCGTCGCGAACGGCGAATGACCCCAAAAGATCGCATGTCGGAATATTGCCATTGCGAATCAATTTTAATCTGCGATATATGAATCCAATATTATTTTGAATGGGAATAAATCGTAGGCCGAAACCGCTATGAGCAACACTCATGGCGGCAAGCATCCACCCGTATTTCTCTTTCTCAGACGCCAACCGGCAGGGCTTCGCGTAATGGAATCGATGTCTTTCAGGCTCTCCCTCCTTCTGTGTTCCATCGCTGCGGCACCATTTCCGGTGCTTGCCGCTACTGCGAAACACACAAACCCCAGTGATCAGAGTCACCACGGAAGCGAGGTCATTTCCGTCGTTCACAAGATGCAGAAAGTCATCTCCAGCGGTCAGATGACCCGCATGAAAGCCGAAGGTTCCATGAGTTCCGTGGGTCGCTCTTATATAACTAAACAAATTGCTGGCGCTGGCGCGCTCAACCTCGTCCAGAACATGCCGGGTGCCAATGTCGCTACATCAGACGCCTTCGGCATGAGCAATCAGGTCACCATGACCGTGCGCGGTCTCAATCAGCAGGAAATCGGTTTCCTCGTTGATGGGACACCACAGAATGACAACAACAACGGCACCATCTACCCTTCACAGTTGATCGACGCCGAGAATCTGCAGAGCGCCAGCCTCACACAAGGCTCATCTCCGATCGATACTCCGGTCTTCGTCGATCTCGGCGGCGAGGTGAATTACAAAACCATAGATCCCGAACGCAATGCCGGCGGCTATGTCTCCGCCATGTACGGCTCATGGGCCTCGAAAAAACAGTTCATTCGCCTGAACACGGGGGATATCGGCAATACCGGTATACGCGGCTGGATGTCGTTTTCGAATTTCTACGACCAGCATTTCACCGGTCCCGGAATCGATAAACGCCTGCATATAGATGCAAAATTTGTAAAAGAATGGGGGCAGGGGAACCGTGTGGCCGCCATCTTCACCTGGGCGCATCAGACTGTCTCAAACTATTACGAGCCGACACTCGACCAGTGGAAAGCATCTGGCCGCTCTAACTATTACAGTCCGACCTATATCAACGGCGGCTCACCCTCTGCCAACGCTACATACTGGCGCATGTACCAAAACCCATGGGAAGATGTGAATATCGGGCTTCCCTCACACTTCACACTTGGCAAAAACCTCAGCGCCGACGTCGAGCCCTATTTTTTCCACGGCTCAGGAGGTGGTCTCAGCGGCACCACCCTGCCGACGACTGGTAGTCTCTACTGGGGCACTCAGCAAGTCAGCGTGGGCTCCGTCATTCCCGGCGCCGTCGATGGCCAAGCTCCTGTCGTGCAGCGCTACCTGAACACACCGTATCGGGTTGGCTTCACCGGCAAACTTAACTGGATCTCCGGCCACAACACCGTTAGCTTGGGCAATTGGTACGAATACGATGATTTCTCAAACTGGATCGACTACACGCCTGTTTCCCTGGATGGTCGTCCCGAGGGTGCACGCGGCAGCGGCGCTGCTGTCATGATGAATAATGGTCGTCCCCTACGCTCCGGCGACTACAACGTCATGACCCAGGTGAACGGCATCTTCCTCGTCGACCGACTCTCTCTGCTTGACGACCACTTGCAGGTCTCTGCCGGCTTGAAGGTCATGATGGTCAATCGCGTCCTGACAAACCACATCCCAGGCACCGAATATAGAGACCACGCCAACAGCTTTCAGCCATTGCCCCGCTTGTCTGTCCGTTACGACATTGACCAGCATAATCAAATATTTCTTAATGCTACAACAGGTTTTCGTCCCCCGCTCGGTGAGAGCTTTTTTGGCAGCACCAGCCCGGTCACCGGACAAACGACTTCTCTCGGTGCTGGACAGCAGAAAGACGAATACTCGATCTCGGAAGAACTCGGATACCGCTATCAGGGGCGACAGGTCATCGGCTCCGTCACCTTCTTCAATTATAACTTCACCAACCGTCAGGTCGCCACCCAGACCTACATCGGCAATCTGCCTGTTTCCACAACCATCAATGAAGGTGGCCAGACCTCACGCGGCGTAGATATTGAACTCGGAACGGTGCCTTTCCATCATTTCAGCCCCTACGCCTCCTTTGAATATCTCCATGCCACCCTCGATAACAATTTCCGCTCCGGGAACAACCTCCTTCCGACTAGAGGAAAAACCGCTGTCCAGAGCCCGAACGTTCAGATATCCTTCGGCCTGAGCTACGATGACAGCCTATTCTTCGGAAACTTCAATCTCCGATATATGTCGTCCCAATATTCAACATTCATGAATGACGAAAAAATGCCCTCGCAGACTCACGGCGATATGTCCGTCGGTATTTACCTGCCTTCTTATAAATATATAAAACATCCGAAATTCCAGCTTAATATCGTCAATCTCTGGGACTCACACTACCTCGCTGGCATCGGCTCCCTTTCCTCAAATGCCCACGCCGTCACAGCTGTATCCGGCGCATCCGTCGCGTCTTCCGGCACACCCACCTATCTAATCGGCGCCGGCTTTACCGTCGCGGCCCAGCTTTCAACCGAATTCTGATCTTCACACACGGCGCAATATAGACAAATTTTGGCTATTAATAACAAAGCGGCTTAAAAGCCCTGTAATGAATAGGTTAAACAGTTTTATGGATCTGATTATTCGGAGCGTCCGCCTGCCATCCTGTGCCACACTGCAGGATATCGGTATCAGAAGTGGTTGCGTCGTCGCCATAGCCCCTCAGATCGAAACCCAGGCCCGCATCACTGTGGAGGGGCAGGGGGCTCTGGCCATTTCCGGCTTCGTCGAAAGCCATATCCATCTCGATAAGGCCCATATTCTCGACCGCTGCGCCGGGCAGGGTGACAGCTCGTTGGAGACTGCCATCGCCATCACAAAAGCCCTCAAAGCCGAATTCACCTACGAAGATGTCCGTAGCCGCGCAGCCCGTGTTCTCCGGGCTGCCGTCGTCAATGGCACCACGACCATGCAGAGCTTCGTCGAAGTAGACGAAGCCGCTGGCTTGCGCAGCTTCGAAGCCCTGATGGATCTCTCTCAAGACTGCGCCGACAGCATTGTTCTCCGCCTCTGCGCCTTCGCTCAGGACGGTCTGACCCAATTCGGGAAAAGCGAGACACTGCTCGACGAAGCCCTCCGTCAGGGTGCCCACAGCATCGGTGGCTGCCCCTATACGGATCCGGATCCCTGCGAACACATCCGTCGCATCATGGCTCTGGCCCTGAAACATGGCTGCGACGCCGACTTCCATGTCGATTTTGACCTCGATCCGCATAACAGCATACTGCCGTTTCTCATCGAACATGTTCTCGACACGGGATATAAAGGCCGTGTCGCTATCGGCCACGCGACGAAGCTCGCCATCCTTCCCGCAGGCGAACAAACCAGACTCATGGAAGGTCTGCTCAAGGCCGATATCCTGCTAACCGCGCTCCCCGCCACAGATCTTTTTCTCATGCAGGGGAAAATGGCGCCCCTCATGAGCTACGCTGCCATGGGTGGGCGCTGCGCCCTCGCCACCAATAACGTCGTCAATCCGTTCACTCCTATGGGCGACGCCAGCCTGCTTCGCATGGCAAACCTTTTCGCCAATATTAAAGGTTTCTCATCGAACCGCGATTTCGAAATTCTCTTTCGCATGATCACCGACATGCCTGCCTCGTCTCTCGGAATCCCCTCCGGTATACAGATCGGTGGCCCGGCCGATATTGTGCTGATCGACGCCCCGGACGTTGCTACGGCAATCCGGGAACTGCGGCCCGTGAAAGCCGGCTGGAGACGCGGACGCAGAACATTCATCAGCCGAACAGAAATAACGGGCAACCTCTGAGCGGAGCAGAAAATGGAAGATGTAAAAGACCTCGATCCGCAACTTCTGAGGTCTTTCCTCTCCGTTGCGGAAACCCTGCACTTTACCTCTGCGGCCAAACGCCTCGGTATTGTACAGTCGACCGTCAGCCAACATGTCAGTCGCCTTGAACAGATCGTCAATCGCTCGCTACTCATCCGCAGCACCAAGCAGGTCGAACTCACACAGGACGGACACGTCATGATCGCGCTCGCCCGCGATATTCTTTCCGCCCAGGACCGCGCTCTGACCTATTTCGACCGCAGCGTTATCCGCGGCTACATCAAGCTGGGTATCTCCGAAGATCTGGCAATGACGCGTCTGCCAGAAATCCTCGGGATCTTCCGTGAGAAATACCCGAAAATCGATGTCCATCTTCGCGTCGGCCTCAGCGGTTCTCTGCAGGATGATCTCGACTCAGGCACCCTGGATCTTCTCTGCACCAAGAGGCGTACCGGTGACACGCGGGGTATCACCATCTGGCGCGAACCCCTCGAATGGTTCGGCCAAGCCGAACCTGGCGCTGCCATCCCGCTCGTTCTCTTCCCCGAACCTGCCATCACGCGTGTCCTTGCGCTCGAATGCTTAAACCGGGCGAAACTGCCCTGGTACGTTGCTTTCAGTTCCGAAAGCCTTACCGCCCTCTGTGCAGCAGCCCGCGCAGGATATGGCGTCACAGCCCAGTCCTCCTTTCTCCACCATTACGACCCGGCGCTCCCGCGGGTGGAAGGGCTGCCCGAACTCCCGGAAGTCGATTTCATCATCATTGGCAAGACCGAAAAACCGGAAGGTCCGGTCAAAGTTCTTATGGATAGCATCGCCGCCCACGCTCGGCAGATCGCCTCCCGCCCATCCCGCCGCCAAACGTGATCAGCCCGTCACCGGAGACCGAATTCCGCAATGCACGACATCACCGCACCCCGTCCTCTTCCTGACCAGGCTCTCTATAATGACGATATTGCACCGCTGCCACCAGAAAAACGCGACTGGAACTGGTTTACTCTAGCCGCAGTCTGGATGGGTATGGTCCACAACGTCGTTGCCTACGAAGCCGCAGCAGGCCTCATGGCCGTCGGTTTTTCCGCCTTTCAGTGTCTTTTCATCGTTCTTGTATCGTATTGTTCTCTCTTCGTAGCTATGTGGCTCAATGCCAGAGCCGGGACCGCCTGGGGCATCCCGTTCTGCGTCCTCATCCGGACCTCCTTCGGACCGCGTGGTGCAACCGTGCCGGTCGTCATCCGCGCCATTGTCGCCATCTTCTGGTTCGTCGTTCAGGCTTACGCTGCCTCCCAGGCGCTAGACGCCATCCTCACCAGCCTCTGGCCAGCCTGGAACGCCATTGACATTCGTCTCGTCGGCGCGCCAGTGCATATGTGGCTCGCCATGGCACTCATATGGGGTCTGCACGCTCTTATCGCTGCCCACGGCGTCCATCGCATCCGTAATTTCGAACTCGTCGCCGGACCGCTCGTCCTCATTGTCGCTGGTATCGCCTCGTTCTGGGCGATCAGAGTCTGCCACGGCATTGGCCCGCTCTTCGATCAGCCTTCAACCCTCCACGGAACGGAACTCTGGCTGAAAACTGGCGCCGCCATAACCAGCATCATCGGTATATGGGCTTCCTTTGCCGTCAATATCCCTGATCTTTCCCGCTTCGTCCGTTCGCAAAGAGATCAGACCATTGGGCAACTCGTCGGATTGCCTGTCACCGCCATCATTTTCACCCCCATGAGTATCCTCATCACCTCCGCAACGGTTGTGAAGTTCGGCACTCCACTCTGGAATCCCGTGGATATTCTCACCCACGTTCATAGCATTCTCCTGACCCTGGCCGGCGGCATCACCATCATCATCGCCGCCCTGTCGGTTAACGTAGCTGGGAATATCATGCCCGCGGCATACGATCTGCTCAGTCTTTTCCCTGCGAAACTGAATTTCGACCGTGCTGGCCTTGCTGTTATCCTACTCGGGGTCTTCTTCGCGCCTTGGCTCTGGTTCGATCACCCACAGGCCATCTTTGCCGTCCTGAACATTCTTTCGGCCGTCCTCGCCCCGATTACCGGCATCATGCTTGCGGATTACTACCTTATTCGCCACCAGGTCATCGATATTGGCAACGTCTACTGCTTCACTGGCCCTTATGCTGGAACAGGCGGGTGGCGCATTTCCGCCCTCATCGCAACCGCCGTCACGCTCCTCATCACGCTCTCAGGACAGTTCCTTTCCGGTCAGCATTTTTCCCCTCTCGTCGCTGCCAATGCCCTATCTTGGTTCCTCGGTATCTTCATCGGCGGCGGCATCTACGCTTTCCTGAACCGCCGACAGTCTTAACCTGCGCATAAGAGAAGTAGTGTCAGAACCCATCTCAGGGTGGCAGGAGCGTCCGCCATATCACCTCACTTTTTTGCTGTAGATATTTGTCAGCATCGGCAGTGAAGAGTATCTGGGAAGCAGGACTTGCAGTGTCTGAGCGGTGGAATGGACCGCACAGTTAGAGGATTGTAAAATTTATGGTCGAAATCGTCTTTGCGTCACCCAACCCTTCGAATGCTCCTGTACTGGCTCTTCTGGAGCAGGAAGGCGGGAACCGCTCGGAACTGTTCAGCAAGGTAGATGGTCTGACGGGAGGAGCGCTAACGCGTGCGATTGAGGCTGGTGAATTTGAATTTTCCCATGCAAAGACACTAACCCTTCTGGTTCCATCTTCTGAATTTTCATGTATTGTTCTGGTGGGTCTGGGGCAGGTCGCAGATCTGACGGAAGTCCGCGTCATGGAAGCCGCCGGGGAAGCCGCGCTTGCACTGAGCAAGTATGAGAGTGCGGCCCTGAACATTGCAGCTCTGCCTGAAAAATTCGGTATTGATGCAGTCACCGGTGCGGCTCTGGCGTTCTATCGTTTTGATACCTATCGCACCGTTTCCAAAGACAAGAACTGGAAGATCGGGACGCTCCGTATCCTGACCGAACATGCGGACCAGATAAAAGCTCAGTGGGCTTCAGCAAGTGCTGTGGTGCGCGGGGTTTTCATGGCCCGGGATCTGGCAAGTGAGCCCGCGAATATCCTCACCCCGATCGCTTTCGCTGAACGTGCACAGGCTTTGATAGAGCTGGGCGTTGAAGTCGAGGTCCTCGACCTCGCTGCCATGCAGAAACTTGGTTTCGGTGCATTGCTTGGCGTGGCGCAGGGTAGCGCCAACGAGCCGAGAACCGTGATCATGCGCTGGAATGGTGGCAAGGAAGGAGAAGCGCCTGTTGCCTTTGCCGGCAAGGGTGTGACCTTTGACTCCGGCGGAATTTCCATCAAACCTGCGGCCGGCATGGAAGACATGAAATGGGACATGGCGGGTGCGGGTGCCGTGACCGGGCTTATGGCCGCTCTGGCAGGCAGAAAGGCGAAAGCCAATGTCGTCGGCATCATTGGTCTTGTTGAAAACATGGTCTCAGGGACTGCACAGCGTCCGGGCGATGTCGTCACCAGCGCTTCGGGACAAACCATTGAGGTTCTGAACACAGACGCAGAAGGTCGCCTCGTTCTCGCGGATATTCTCTGGTATGTGCGGGAACGTTTTGCACCGACGGCGATTGTCGATCTGGCAACCCTGACAGGTGCGATTGTTGTTGCGCTGGGTCATGAACGCGCTGGGCTGTTTGCGAGTGATGACAAGCTGGCGCAGAATCTGTCTGCGGCTGGTGAAGATAGCGGCGAACAGCTGTGGCGGATGCCCATGGGCGATGCGTATGATGCGCTGCTGCGTTCAGATATTGCCGACATGAAGAATATCGGTGGTCGTCCAGCTGGTTCCGTTTCGGCAGCGCAGTTCCTGAAGCGTTTTGTTGGCAAGACGCCATGGGCGCATCTCGACATTGCCGGCACCGCCTCTTTGGCAAAGCCACGCAAAGGTTCGCAGAAGGGTGCAACCGGATTTGGTGTCCGACTGCTGGATCGTTTTGTTCGTGATCATTACGAGGCCTGACGGGTTCTGACACGACATGGCTGCTTATGCGTTCTATCACCTTATGCGTGGCACGGCTGAAAATGCTCTTGCCGCGCTTCTTGGGCGGACATTGGAGGCAGGGCAGCGTGCCGTCATCATGGTTGGAGATTCCGCTCGGATGAACCATCTTGATGACGCTTTATGGAGGATCAGTGATCCTCTCTGGTTGCCCCATGGGGCAAGCGGATGTGCATATCCGGAACGTCAGCCGATCTGGCTGACAGATGGCTGTGACGTTCCAAATGGGGCTAGATATCTTTTCCTGATGAATGGCCGCTCACTGCCCGATAATCCGGATTTCGAACGTATTTTCGACGTTTTCGATGGGCAGGACGAAGCAGAAGTCTCTGCCGCGCGCGAACGGTGGCGACAGGCTCAGGCGGGTGGGCATGATCTGGCTTATTGGAAACAGGAAAATCGTGGCTGGAAGCGTGCCCGTTAGTTGAATTTTTTTTGTGCGGGCTGCGATATATTTAAGAATAACTGTCTTGGTTCTGTTTGCAGGCTGAGTGTTATTTAATTCTCTGAAATAGAATATTTTTCTTGCAAATATTGAGAAAAATTTATCTATGATAACATGTTTGTGCAGAACGAGGTGTTTTTTAATGTCATCTTCTATTGATAAAATTCACGTACCCGGCTGGGTGGCTGATTTCCGGGCATTCATCATGCGTGGAAACGTTATTGATCTGGCCGTCGGTGTGATTATCGGTGCGGCTTTCACTGAAATCGTGAGCAGCCTTGTCAAGAATATCTTCAATCCTCTGATCGGTATTGCCATTGGCGGGATCGACTTCAGCAATATGTATGTGACCCTGAAAGGTCCGGCGACCCAGACGCTTGCTGAAGCCCAGAAAGTTGGTGCCGTTACAATCAATTACGGCCTGTTTCTCAATGCAGTCATCCAGTTCCTGATCGCTGCTTTTGTCGTGTTCTGGATTGTTCGCCTGATCTCTCGTCTGGCGATGAAGAAGCCAGTTGAAGCGGCTCCTGCTGCTCCGCCGCGTGAGCAGGTTCTTCTTGAGGAAATTCGTGACATTCTGGCAAAGAAGTCCTGAATTTCATAAACTATTGTTCGGGCAGCGCATGTCCTTTTGCTGCCTGAACTGGTCTTTCAGAAAAGGGCATATTAAACCTGCCGGATAGCAATTTGTGCACGGAGGTTGGAAGTGAATTTGCCCGCATCTGCCCGCTGGCTGAAGTCCTGCCTGCGGTCCATTTCTCTCGTTCCTGTAACCGGTCTGTTTTTATTGACCGCCTGTCAGTCTCCGCAAGGAAGCGTGTCCCAGCTATCTGACAGACACAACACCCTGATCTATAATTATCTGATTGTGCATGGAATGTCTCAGGGGAGCGTCATGGCGGGCAATACCCCCCGTGAGCAGATCCCTCTTCTGATACAGCTCGATAAGACAGCTCTTTTGAGTGTCATTCTGGCCACATCACAACCGACGCATGCTCATCGTGATCTGGCGGTGCGTTCCATGCAGGACCTGATCGCTTTTCTGACTCCAGCAGATTTGACCGCTGGAGTGAAGTCATCGACCGAACTGCGCTGAACGATTTTTGCGACGGAGATCAAGAAGCCGTCGAAGGGGCTGGCTTTCTGGCATCCCGGCGGAGACGCTTCTCGCCCATCAGAAGAAGGAGGGGTGCCGCGATGAAGATTGAAGAAGACGTGCCAACCACAATGCCAAAGAGCATCACCCAGGCAAATCCGGACAGCGACTGACCACCGAAAAGAGCCAGAGGCAGAGCCGCAAGAAACACTGTCGTCGATGTGCCGAGTGTGCGGTTGAGTGTTTCGTTGATTGAAAGATTGATCAGGTCTTTCAAAGACATTGTGCGATATTTACGCAGGTTTTCTCTGACCCGATCATAGACCACCACCTTGTCGTTGGTGGAATATCCCAGAATGGTTAGGATGGCCGCGACCATCACTAGATCGAATTCGAAATGGGTCAGGACCAGAAAACCGACTGTTTTTGTCAGGTCGAGAACCAGTGTGATGACGGCGCTGACGGCGAATTCCCATTCGAACCGGAACCATATCCATCCCAGAATCATCAGAAGGCTGAGGACCAGAGCCAGAATGCCATTCCGGAACAGTTCGGCCGACACAGATGCCCCGACGGCATCGGCCCGCAGAACTGTTGCTCCGGGTTGAGCTTCAGCAATGGCGTGGCGGACCTTGTCGATGACCGCGTTGGTATTGGTGTCTTTATCCGCTTCAAGGCGGATCAGTATGTCATTCGGACTTCCGAAGCTTTGAACGCCTGCGGCGCTGACATTTTCGGAAGCGAGTGCTGCACGGATTTTTCCAAAGTCAGCCACGGTCGGGGTATGAGCCTCGACCACAATGCCACCCTTGAAATCCAGTCCCAGAGTGAGGCCCGGATGGAAAAAGAGGATCAGTGAAGCAACTGACAGAACGGCAGACGTCACAAGACCGATAAAGCGGCCGCGCATGAAGTCGATTTTTGTGTCCTTGCGGACGAAACGCAAAAGGGGGCGTCCGAACATGATTGCGCGTCCTCAGACCGGAAGTGTTGCAGGGCGGGTACGGGCGTACCAGCGAACCATCAGCAGACGAGAAAGCATCAGGGTGGTGAAAAGGGTTGTGACGATGCCAATCGTGATTGTCAGTGCGAAACCGCGAACCGGTCCTGTTCCAAAGACAAACAGCATGACGTGGGCAAGAAGGGCCGTCGCATTACTGTCGATGATGGTTGATGTTGCCCGTTCGAAGCCGGCCTGCAGAGACGCCAGCGCCGTGCGGCCGCGCGCGACTTCTTCGCGGATACGCTCAATAATGAGGATATTGGCATCAACTGCCATGCCGAGTGTCAGCAGCATGCCGGCCATGCCCGGCAGTGTAAGCGTGGCTTCAAACAGTGACAGGATGGCGGTCATCAGGATCAGGTTGGCTAGCAGCGCAATATTGGCGTACCAGCCAAAGCGACCATAAAACAGCGCCATGAAGATAATGACGAAGATAAGTCCGACGGCAAGGCTGATTGCACCTGCCCGGATCGAATCAGCGCCGAGTGATGGACCGATGCTGCGTTCCTCAATCACCGACAGGGGGGCGGGAAGAGCACCTGCTCTCAAAAGCAGAGCAAGATCGGTCGCTTTCGCGGCATCGAAATTGCCGGTGATCTGACCATTTCCACCTGTGATAGGTGATCTGATGACAGGGGCTTCAATCACCTTATTGTCGAGGACAATGGCAAACCGCCGACCGACATTATCACGCGTCACATTGGCAAAGGCGCGTGTTCCTGCGGAATCAAGGGAGAAGGAAACGGCCCAGCCACCGGTCTGCTGATCTGTGACCGCGCCTGCGTTCGTCAGATCGGTGCCGTCCACATCAACATGGTCACTTACGGCGATTTTCTGCCCCGGAAAGTCGGTTTGCTCCAGCATCGTGCTGCCTGGTGGAGCAACGTCTCCGGACGCACTCTCATCCACCAGACGGAACGTCATTTTTGCGGTGGTGCCGAGAAGCGCCTTGATACGTTCCGGATCGCTGATCCCGGGAAGTTCGACCACAATACGGTCATCACCCTGACGCGTTATTTCCGGGTCGATGGCTCCGGTGGCGTCAATACGGCGACGAACGATTTCGATTGACTGCGTTACAGCTTCACGGGCGCGGTTTTTAATGGCTGGCTCTGACAGCGTGATGGCAATGCGACCATTATGCTGCGTCACCGAATATTCATTCGGCGTTGCTCGGGGCATGCGATCCAGAATGCCGATATCCCTGTCCATCTCGGATGGGTCGCGCGGAAGGAAGGTCAGCGTTTTCGCAGCATCGTCGATATGAATATCGCGATAGCCCAACCCAGCGTTCAGCAGGGTTTGACGGGTGGTGTCACTCAGCGACTGAAGTCTGTCATGCACCAGAGCGCCGAGATCAACCTGCATCAGCAGATAGGATCCCCCCCTCAGGTCAAGCCCCAAGTGAATCTGCCGCCATGGCAGGGATGGAGCAGGCTGACGTATAAAATTCGGCAGACAGAGCAACAGCCCCAGAAGGCAGACCCCTGCGACCGACAGCATCTTTGCCCGGCTATAATACATCATTGTCTAACTGTGTGTCCCCTGTTCCGCGTCATTCCGCAGTCTAGCGCAGTATGGCGGCGGAAGATGCCGCTCCGAAGCCGTTGATGCAACAGTGTGAATGCCAAAAGCCGGATAACTCAGTCGCGTGATTATCTGTGAACGATGGATGGCACGTCTGTTAGGTCATGTTCTCATAGGACTTATAATGGCCGTTTTCTGCCATATTTTATGCTTATGGAGAATAAGAACTATTTGAATGCATGCATGGGAAATCGATGCTGTTCGCGATGGATTTTTTTTGATGGCGACCATTCCCGGATCGAAAATATTTTATTGATCAGGGAGCATATCTTGTGGCAATGAAAGGAACATAAAGTGAACAAAATTCTAATCGGGGCTATGGTCTTTCCCGTGGCTTGGCTGCTACATCAGAATGAAAGTTCACGGGATTGAAGAGGCATAGGGATTTGTCGGGACATCAGAACGGCCAGGATCGCCGCCTTCGCACTGGAATTATCGGATGTGGGCATTTTGGACGCTTCCACGCGCTCAAAGTTGCGTCGGCCAGAAGAGAAGAGCTTGTCGGGCTCTTTGATCCAGATCCCCAGCGTGCGGCTGCACTCGCAAAAGAGACTGGTGTGGAAGCATTTTCCGACGTCGCAGAGCTTCTTGCTGTTTGCGATGCCGTCGTGATCGCCGCACCTGCCGAATATCATTATGAGCATGCGTCCAAGGCTCTGTCTTCGGGCTGCCATGTTCTGGTGGAGAAACCGATAGCGGCGACATTGGAGCAGGCCGATGCTCTTGTTGCTCAGGCACGCGAAGCCGGTCTGGTGCTGCAGGTGGGGCATCTTTTGCGCTATTCCGCCGAGCATAAGGCCATCTCGGGAAGAATGACGCGCCCGCTTTATATTGAGGCCACCCGTATCGCTCCCTTCAAGCCACGCGGGACGGATGTGTCGGTCATTCTCGACCTTATGATCCATGATCTGGATCTGATTCTGTCGCTGGTGGACAGCCCGATTGCTCAGGTAGATGCGCTTGGGGCAGCCGTCAGTTCCGAACACGAGGATATTGCGAATGCCCGTGTCCGCTTCCTCAATGGCTGTGTTGCAACCATTACAGCGAGCCGGATTTCTCTGAAGACGGAACGTCGCATGAGGTTTTTCTCCGAGGAGGGATATCTCTCGGCAGATTTCGGGAAGCGTGAACTGACGATGATCGGGCGCGAGCGTGGCCTTCCTCTTCCTGGCACCGGAGGATTCAGGCGTGAATCAGTTTCATGGCAGGATCATGATTCGCTGATGGCCGAGCATGAAGCATTTGCGGCATCGTGCCTTGACGGAGCCCCTGTGGTGGTGGACGGGCTTGCGGGAAGACGCGCTCTGGAAGCTGCTCTGGCGGTTACGGACGGCATCGCGCAATCCCGTCGCCTGATGGAACTTTCCGGTCTGGTGAATGTCTGATTCCGAAGGTGCCTGTCCTTCATGGGCAGACACCTTGCCCACATGAGGCGACGATCCGCAGTCGATCAACGGCTTATTAAACGTCAACATTTATTTTTACGTTTTTTCGCACATTGGCCCTACATCTTGTGCTGACATGAGCATGCGACACCGCATATAGTGGGTGAGAATTTCAACGCAGCAAACAATGACGCGGAGCCGGTCGGCATGAGCCTTATCGAGAACAGTGACGTATTATGTGATGAAATGCGTCATGCCGGTTCCACAACAACTGGTTCGGAGAGCGCGCACGTGACAGGTTCCGATCTTTTCGAACCCGACATGCTGGATGATATCGTCCAGCTTCCCGGACATCACCCGGTGAAGGTTGATCGCAGCCGGGATGCGCTGCTGACCCCCTTCGGCAAGGCGACGCTCGATAATCGCTACCTTTTGCCGGAAGAGAGCTATCAGGACATTTTTGCGCGTGTCGCTTCCTATTACGGAGCGGATGCGGGTCACGCACAGCGCCTGTATGATTACATTTCGCAGCATTGGTTCATGCCGGCGACACCTGTTTTGTCCAATGGCGGCACCAATCGTGGTTTGCCGATTTCCTGCTTCCTGAACGAGGCATCTGACAGCCTTGAGGGCATTCTCGGTCTGTGGAATGAAAATGTCTGGCTTGCGTCACGTGGAGGAGGGATCGGTTCCTATTGGGGAAATCTGAGATCCATCGGTGAGAATGTCGGGCGCAACGGCAAGACGTCGGGCGTCATCCCCTTCATTCGTGTCATGGACAGCCTGACTCTTGCGATCAGTCAGGGATCTCTGCGCCGAGGATCAGCCGCAGTTTATTTGCCTGTCTCTCATCCGGAGATCGAGGAGTTCATCGAACTTCGTCGTCCGACGGGAGGCGATCCTAACCGCAAAGCCCTGAATCTGCATCACGGTGTGCTCGTTCCGGATGAGTTCATGCGCGCAGTGGAAGCGGATGAGGAATGGGCACTGCTCTCACCCAAAGACCATTCTGTCATCAGAAAAGTCTCTGCACGCTCATTGTGGATCCGTATCCTGACGGCCCGTATGGAGCAGGGCGAGCCCTACATCATTTATTCCGACCATGTGAACAATGCCCGCCCGCAGCACCACAAACTTGCCGGGCTTGAGGTGAAGACATCGAACCTCTGTGCGGAGATCACGCTTCCGACCGGGATCGATCAGTATGGAGAAGACAGAACCGCTGTCTGCTGCCTGTCCTCCCTGAATCTCGAGACATGGGATCAGTGGCACGAGAACCCGCAGTTCATTCCTGATGTGATGCTGTTCCTGGATAACGTGCTTCAGGATTTCATCGATCGTGCACCGCCAGAGATGGCGCGGGCTGTTTATGCAGCCAAGCGCGAGCGCTCCGTCGGTCTGGGAGTAATGGGTTTCCATTCCTTCCTGCAGGCACGCGGCGTTCCTTTCGAAAGCGTGATTGCCAAGGTTTGGAACCGCAAGATTTTCAAGCATATCCGCGAGCAGGCTGATGAAGCTTCCGTGGCTCTGGCTGATATGCGTGGTGCCTGCCCGGATGCAGCGGATTATGGTGTTCATGAGCGTTTCTCTCATAAGCTGGCCATTGCTCCGACGGCGTCTATTTCCATCATTGCAGGCAATGCCAGCCCGGGCATCGAACCGATTACGGCCAATGTGTTTCTTCAGAAGACACTGTCCGGCTCCTTTTCCGTTCGTAACCGCCATTTGAAGGCACTGCTTGTCGAGCGTGGACAGGATACGGATGAAGTCTGGTCATCCATCACCCTGAGCAAGGGCAGCGTGCAGCATCTCGATTTCCTGACGCAGCAGGAAAAAGATGTCTTCAAAACGGCCTTCGAGCTGGATCAGCGCTGGGTGGTTGAGCACGCGGCGGATCGTGCCGGGTTCATCTGTCAGGCACAGTCGATCAATCTTTTCCTTCCTGCAGATGTGCATAAACGCGATCTCCATCAGATACATTATCAGGCATGGAAGAAGGGCGTGAAGTCGCTCTATTACTGCCGCTCCCTGTCCATTCAGCGTGCGGATACGGTCAGTAACGTGCTGGAAAAAAACACTGTGGGCAGCACACCAACCGAGGCCGGAACCTCGACCGCTGGTGGTGGAAATTACGAGGAGTGTCTTGCCTGCCAATGAGCGGGCGGACGCCGGGATTTTTATTCTAACGACGTGTGACTGGATGAAGTGTGCAGGCTCCCCGCAGGAGTGTGCCCTCCAGTCAGGAGAGTTCTGATGAGCAGCGAGACAGAAACCAAAGCCACAGGCGCTTCCGAGGAGCGTTTTGATCTTCTGACCGCCAATCCGGTCTATAAGCCTTTTCGTTATCCATGGGCTTATGATGCCTGGCTGACCCAGCAGCGCGTTCACTGGCTTCCTGAGGAAGTTCCCTTGGCGGATGATGTCAAGGATTGGCATCGTGTTCTGAGCGAGGGCGAACGTCATCTTGTGACGCAGATTTTCCGCTTCTTCACCCAGTCTGACGTGGAAGTGAACAACTGCTACATGAAGCATTACAGCCGGGTTTTCAAACCGACTGAAGTGCTGATGATGCTGTCAGCTTTTTCCAATATCGAAACGATTCATATCGCTGCGTACAGCCACCTTCTTGACACCATCGGAATGCCGGAAACCGAGTATTCCATGTTCCTTAAGTATAAGGAAATGAAGGATAAGTACGATTACATGCAGCAGTTCTCAGTGGACAGCAAGCGTGAGATCGCCAAGACACTTGCGGCTTTTGGTGCGTTCACCGAAGGTTTGCAGCTATTTGCCTCCTTCGCCATTCTTCTGAACTTCCCGCGCTTCAATAAGCTTAAGGGAATGGGACAGATCGTCTCATGGTCGGTGCGTGATGAAACGCTTCACTGTCTGTCGATTGCGCGTCTGTTCCGGACATTCATCGAAGAAAATCCCGAGATCTGGACGGAAGATCTGCGCAGTGAAATCTCGGACATCTGTCTGACGATTGTTGAGCATGAAGATGCCTTCATTGATCTGGCTTTTGAGGCTGGACCGGTTGAAGGGCTCGATGCGGCACAGGTGAAAGCCTATATCCGTTTCATTGCTGACCGTCGTTTGGGGCAGATTGGTCTTGATCCGCTCTTTGGTGGCGTCAACAAAAACCCGTTGCCGTGGGTTGATGACATGTTGAACGCTGTTGAACACACGAATTTCTTTGAAAATCGTTCAACGGAATATAGCCGCGCATCCACGTCGGGCACGTGGGAAGAAGCGTTCGAGGAAAGTGTCTTCCAGTAAAGCGTCGGAACGGGCAGGGCAGGTGGTGTATGCAGGTCGCAGGGATAGCAACTCAGGTTGTGCTTTGTGACTTCTGGACAAACTGCCCTGCGTCGTCAGCGAAGACTGCCCGAAAAGCTTCTCGCTCTGGCTCATCAGGCCTGCGATCTGGGAGAGGCTGATCTTGCCTATAGCCTTCTTCTGCTTTCCGAGCAGGTCATGAAGCAGAGAGGAGCGAGTTGGGAGATCGGGCGGCGTCGGGTTTATGAAAATCTGACCAGCGCTTACGAAAGGGTCTGGTTTCTGAAGCATCCGCCATCGCCTCCAGATATTCCTGAAACCGGATTTTCCCAGCTTCGCTCATGGCTCGAAGAAGGGTATGATCAGATCGAAGATACTCCTGAATAGGATTTTTTCCTTCTCCCTGAGATCAGGGACCCTTGACCCACCCCATTGGGCCTTCGCATAACGTTGTGTTGGCATCGATTTTATAAAGCGGTTTTCCAGTCCCATGTCTCAGAAAGATCACTCAACACACGATCACTCCGGCACGAATGGAGCAGAGCAGAAGGATATTTACCGCGAGACGGTGTTCCTGCCGTCCACGTCATTCCCCATGCGTGGCAATCTGCCAAGGCGTGAGCCGGAAATTCTGAAGCGATGGGAAGATATGGGGCTTGATGCCCGCCTGAAACAACAGGCTGAGGGGCGTCCTGCATTTACCCTGCATGACGGTCCTCCATATGCGAATGGCCATCTTCATATCGGTCATGCCCTTAATAAAATCCTCAAGGACGTCATCAACCGGGCTCATCGCATGTCAGGTTTCGCGGTGCATTATGTGCCGGGATGGGACTGCCATGGTCTGCCGATTGAGTGGAAGGTCGAGGAAGAATACCGCAAGAAGAAGAAAGACAAAGACGTTGTGCCTGTTCTGCAGTTTCGTGCAGAATGTCGCGCATGGGCTGGAGAATGGCTGAATATCCAGCGGGATGAATTCCGTCGTCTTGGTGTGCAGGGTGATTGGGATCGCCGTTATGCAACCATGGATTTTTCTTCTGAAGCCGCCATTGCGGGTGAGATCGGCAAGTTTCTTCTGAACGGCAAGCTTTATCGTGGTCTTCGCCCGGTGATGTGGAGTCCGGTTGAAAAAACCGCTCTGGCTGAAGCCGAAATTGAATATCACGACATGACGTCCACCACCGTGTTCGTGGCTTTCCCTGTTGTGAAAGATCCAACCCCATCGGGTGCTCTGCAGGAAGCCTCTGTGGTGATCTGGACCACAACACCCTGGACCATTCCAGCCAACCGCGCCCTCGCTTATGGCGCAGAAATCACTTACGTCGTGTTGCGCGTTGATCGTGTCACGGAAGATGCAAATGTCGAACCAGGCTCCAAGCTGATTGTGGCAGAAGCACTTCAGGAAAAATTCTGTGAAGCAGCCGGGATCGTCTCTTCCCACACTCTCTATTCTCTGCCGGGTTCAGCTTTGGAAGGAGCCGTCTGCGCCCATCCGCTCAGGGGGCAGGGGTATGATTTTGATGTTCCTCTGTTCGCCGGAGACTTTGTAACGACCGAAGCCGGCACCGGATTGGTGCATATGGCACCTTCGCATGGCGAAGATGACTTCCGGCTCTGCACATCTCATGGAATTCCGGTCCCCGAACTGATCGAGGATGACGGTCGCTATGACGAGCGTGTTCCGCTGTTTGCCGGTGTTCATGTTTTCAAGGCGGCGGAACCCGTGATCGAGGCTCTGCGCACCTCAATGCAGCAGTCGATGGTGGCGGAAACGGCGCCTGCCGGCCTTGTGGCTCAGGGCACGCTGTTACATTCCTATCCGCATTCATGGCGTTCGCGGAAGCCTGTCATCTGGCGGGCAACCCCCCAATGGTTCATCCGCATGGATGGGGAAAGTGATCTGCGCGGACAGGCCCTGAAAGCGCTGGAAGACGTCACTTTTGTGCCGGAACAGGCCCGCAACCGTCTGACATCGATGATCGCCGGTCGTCCCGACTGGTGCATCTCACGTCAGAGAGCCTGGGGTGTGCCGATCGCCGTGTTTGTTGATAAAAGCAACAGCGAACCACTGCGTGATCCGGATGTTGTGAACCGCATTGTCGCTGCGTTCCGGGAGGAAGGTGCCGATGCGTGGTACAGTGCGGAACCATCCCGCTTTCTCGGAGATAAATATGATCCTGCTGATTATGAGCAGGTGTTCGATATCGTCGATGTATGGTTCGAAAGTGGTTCGACACATTCATTCGTGTTGGGGCATGGAGATCTGGCTTTCCCGGCTGATCTCTATCTTGAAGGGTCGGATCAGCATCGCGGCTGGTTCCAGTCTTCCTTGCTCGAGTCAGTTGGGACACGCGGCATAGCACCATATCGTGCTCTGGTGACCAATGGCTTTGTCATGGACGAGCAGGGACGCAAGATGTCCAAATCGCTCGGCAATGTCGTTGCGCCACAGGAAGTGAATGAATCTCTTGGTGCCGATATTCTCCGTCTTTGGGTCGTGAACTCGGACACGAATGAAGATTTGCGCATTGGCAAGGAAATTCTGAAACAGCAAGGCGAACTCTATCGTCGTCTGCGCAACACTATGCGTTGGCTGCTTGGTGGTCTATCCGGTTTCACGGAAGCGGAACGTCTTCCATTTGATCAGTTGCCGGAGCTGGAGCGTTGGGTGCTCCATCGTCTGACAGAGCTTGGAGATATGCTTTCCCGCGCTGTTTCGACGCATGAATGGGTTGGTGTTTATCCCGCATTACACGGTTTCTGCGCGACGGATCTGTCGGCATTCTATTTCGATGTGCGCAAGGATTCGCTTTATTGTGATCGTCCAGACAGCCTGAAACGCCGCGCGGTCCGGACGGTTCTCGATATCCTGCATCGTGCCTTGACCACCTGGCTGGCCCCAGTTCTTGTTTTCACAGCTGAAGATGCCTGGACGGCCCGTTTTGGAGACAATTCGAGCGTACATCTTGAGGGCTTCTTCTCGCCCGATCCTGCATGGTACGATCCGGAACTCGGCGAGCGCTGGGTTGCCCTGAGAGCATTGCGGCGTGTCATCACGACTGAAATCGAGGGAGCACGCAGGGCAGGGATCATAGGCTCTTCGTTGCAAGCAGAAATTTCGTTGCCTCTTTCCGTTCGTGAAGCTGCAGTCTTTGCTGACGTTGACTGGAATGAGCTTGCTATCGTTTCGCATACTGACGTGACGGTCGAAGGCATTACCAAATCGCTTTATCTATCCGAAGATGCTTCTGAAACAGGGGAACTGCACGCCGGTCCGACGGTACGGGTTGCTGGAGGGCAGAAATGCGAAAGATGCTGGAAGGTTCTGCCTGAAGTTGGGTTGAGCGTTGCACATCCAGGCTTGTGCCTTCGTTGTGAAGGCGCTGTTGAAGGGCAGGGAATGTGAAGCTGCCTCTTCGCATAGGTCTGATTTCCGCCGTTGTGGTTTTTGTGGTCGATCAGGCCAGCAAATACTGGATATTGAACCTTTTCCGCCTCCCTGAGCGTGGTTCTGTCGCCATATTTCCCGGTCTGAATTTTACGATGGTCTGGAATCACGCTGTTACTTTTGGAATGTTTGGCGGTGTTGGCGCTGCCGGACGTGTTCTCTTTTCCGTAATGGCTTTGGCGATTGTATCCGTTCTCGTCTTGTGGATGTCGCGGACAGAAAAGCCGATTGTCGGGTTGGCTGCGGGCGCAATCGCAGGCGGCGCGATTGGCAATGTCATTGATCGCCTGCGATATGGGGCTGTTGTTGACTTCATTCATGCTCATGCTTTTGGCTGGTCATGGTATGTGTTCAACATTGCGGATTCCGCTATAGTGTGCAGTGTTATTCTGCTCATGCTCTGCGAGTTCTGGACTTCCGGGGCGGTTAGCAGCAAAAGTGTGGACAATAAATCTGGTCCAGGTGGCACCAGTGCTTAAGAGGCTGATAGTAATGCGGATCGTTGCCCGGTTTTTTGTGCCATGCGCTGCGCTTTCTGTATGTCTGATGACAAGCGGATGCACCGGTGCTGAGGCTGCGCGAGCTTTCGGTCTGTCGCGCAGCATGCCTGATGAATATACAGTCACAACGCGTGCACCGCTTTCGATGCCGCCGACTTCTGAATTATCGCCGCCAACGCCATCTGGAAGTGGCCGTCCTCAGGACGAAAGCATGCGTTTGCAGGCTTTGGAAACTTTATCTCCTGACGTAGCTCTTGAAGGTGTTGGTGGATCTCCAAGCCAGGGACAGTCGGAGTTGGTTTCAGAAGCTGATCAGGCAGCCGGAGAACCGGATCGCGGAGAGCTTGGAAAAGCCGATCAGGGTTATGTAGACACATTGCTGTTCTGGAAAGGTGGCGGAGCTGGTTCTGTGGTTGATGGCGATGCTGAAAATCGTCGTCTGAAAACGAACGCGGCTCTGGGCAATGCGCCAACCAAAGGCGCTACGCCAACCAAGAATGCCGGAGAGAAAAAGTTTCTTGGAATTTTCTGATCCAGAGACGCTGAAGACGAGCAGACTGCAAGCCGGACCAGATTACGGGGTCCGGCTTTTTTGTGTCCAGATTGCCAGCTGTTATTTGGCATAATATATATTATGCAACATTAAGGGGAGTGCTACACTGGGTCTGACAGACTTGTTTTCCATGGCCAGCCAATGACCAAACCGCCGTTCCAGTGCTCTTTTGGTGATTTGCTCATATCTCTTTCATAAAAATAAAAAACCTGCCTTCCGGCATCTTGTCCCCTCTCAACCTGTTGCGTATAAGGACGCACCCAACGGAGAGGTGCCAGAGTGGTCGATTGGGGCGGTCTCGAAAACCGTTGTGCCTTATGGGTACCGTGGGTTCGAATCCCACCTTCTCCGCCAAGCTCAATTTATCCTTATAAAAAAGCGACTTAACATGACCGTAAGTTCGGTGTTTGTGTTGTGCCGTTACACAGTTAGCGTTACATATCGGGAGATATGGACGACATGCACAACATCTTCCGTCGACCGGGTGCTCAGACGTGGAG
>SCDZ01000682.1:0-33864 GCA_004143845.1 Drosophila lacertosa | reverse complement strand
GTAGAACGCTAATGGCGTTTCACAGCATAAACTTGAGTTAGCTCAATTCCTACTCGAAAAACACTTCGATGTAATGCTACTCTCAGAAACTCACCTTACAAACAAATATAATTTTAAAATACGAGGCTACTTATTCTACGGAACAAATCATCCCGATGGTAAAGCATATGGTAGGACTGGTATTCTCATTAGATACCGTATCAAGCACCAATTTCATAAAGAATTTACTGAAAACTATTCACAGGCCACATCTATAAACATACAATTGTACAGTGGTAACCAACTTACTCTAGCCCCAGTATACTGCCCTGCTCGCTTCTTCATAACTGAAGGCGAGTTCATGCAGTTCTTGAACTCACTACAGTGCCAGGCATACACACTGGGGATCTCGTCTCGTGAACCCAAAAGAAAAGCAGCTTTATAATCCAATTATAAAAGCAAACAACCAGCTCGACCATTTCTATCCAGGTAGACCAACATACTGTCCAACAGACCCCAAGAAACTACCCGATCTAATTGACGTTGCAATTACTAAAAATATGCCCCGAAATCTGATAAGCGCCACATCTCTTTCAGATGTGGGTTAGATATAAAAAATACATAAGTTCACACATTGAGCTAAAACCTCTTCTCAATGCCGAAGATAACATCGACAACTTTGTTAACGCACTTGAGTACGTCTAATCACCGCCACTCGACTTTCAACACCTCAAAATACACGAGTACATTACAACCAAAAGAAGACAAATCTACAAATCAAGCAGCTTGTTCTTTAAGAGCGACGCAAAGGTTTAAAGAGGCCACACGTAAGCTTACTAAAGCCTTAAACCAAGAAGAGCATATGCTGAACGCCGCTACATAGCCAAATTATCAAACTTTTCTACAAAACACTTACTATGGAGAGCTCACCCAAGTCTAAGCTCGCCTACAGAAACCGTGACGGCTATAAGGAGTCTCACAGGCGGCTGTCACTCACATTAAAAATGTTTTCCAACCAAATCCTGTCACAAATTCGATTATACTACCGGCATTCACAAATAACTCTCATAAATCATGAGCTAATCGGATTTTGAATATTATCAAAAAACAACTGAGCCCGAAAAGTCACAGGTCTGCGATCTCAGTATGGGTATGTTTGAAACGACAACATACAAAGAGACTTAAAAATTCAACCTCTCACAGATTTAATAGCTAAGCATTAAGAAAAGTTCTATGACAAGCTCTCTTCGCACCCCAACCATCTCGCGAGAGATTTAAGAATGAGATTTGTATACTTATTGTTAGTCTGATAATAAAGAGAAGACCGCTGCTCAAGCGTTTGAGGGCAAGTCAAACGGCTGGCTTCGCCTGAGTTACATTACCATCCCATTCCCCGTATAGAACGCGATGGTCAGCAGCCATAATCTCTAGAAGGCATTTCTTAAGCCCTACATTGTAAAACAGCTGATATAGCGAAAGCTGACAGTTTGAGAAGTCCATAATATATAAACGTAAGTTACATTTGGAATAAAGATTCGGTCTTGTTTTCTCTGTCAACCGGAGCACTTGTTGTTGATTAAGCGACACACAACAATTGATATGCTGTCTTCTAATAAAGTTAAATAATCAGACATGCCATAATTTTTTATACGAAACTCCTTGGCGGTAATTAATAATATTGAGCTGCAGTATGTGTTCAATTTATGTTTAATACCAGGGCTTACTTTTTTTACGATGCCGAATGCTAGTATGGACTAATTCCATCAGGAAATGTATATGTAATGTAATATCAGTTTTAAGTTTAAGTGTTAATATATTTGGCACGTACGGTCGAGTCCCAATAATTCGAAATCGCAAGAATTACACGGAAGTGCGACTTATCGAGATTTCGACTTAACCTAAAAATAAAAAATTCGAGTGAATAATGCATATATATTTTTTTTTGCTTTTGACTTATTAAAATGAAAAATAAAGGTACATTTATTTGTATTTGTAGAAGTCTGATTATTTTCCATTATGGCGAAGCGTGTTTCGATGGTTTCACAGGCGAATAACTCAAGCACACTGAGCTCTGGCTTTTCCAACAGCCTATGCCAATGCCCTTGAACCACACTCGGCGACAGCGACACTACGGTGTCGCCACGCTAAAACGGTTCTTTTTAAAGCGACAAAATGTAAATAACCAATCACAACACAATTAGAGACTGATGCAACAACCCGAAAATGTATATCCATACACTCATACAAGCACACTCACAACTACGCACTCTCAATGTGCGCCGACACGGTCATCCTGACCCTAACACGACCTCGTGTAGAAAATAACACCATTAAAATTTCTACTTTTTTTTAATACAAGCTGAAGATTAGATAGTTTCAGAATAAAAGCCAATTTTCTTTTCTTGATTCGTAAAGACTTATCATGTTTACAATTTCACAAAACACTACTGATCTCCTTAAACAATATATTGCTTTTCTTTTTTGTCTTACTTTTCTTAAGTTATATTTAAGAGTATTATTTATTTTTCTCCTTGCCCCACACGCCATGATCAAAACAAACAATAGGATGTTTTGCACATGTGCTTGAAATATATTTTATGGTCTAAGTACTCTGCCATTTTCGTTGGTCAGCAGTACTACTTCTTTTGTCACCCTTATTGGTATACTTTATTTTCTTCACTTTCTTCAGTGTCTTCAATATTTTCAATATTTTCATTTTCGGTCTCTTCACTTTCTTCAGTGACTTCAACATTCTCAATTTATTAATTTTCGCTCTTTTCACTTTCTGCAACTTCTTTATTACTTTCAGCAATATTAATATAATCATCGCACACATTTAACGCCTCGTGCACTTGTCCCTCTGGTAATTTTCTAATTTCTTGTATTGGTTAAGGACTTTAAAATGTACCTATCACCCTCTTGAACCTTTATTTTTTCAAAAGGCCCCTTGAATTTCGGACTCAATTTGGTCTCACTAGGTGGAAGTAATCCTAATGGACGTGAACCCTGTCTCAATAATATTTCTAAAGGACTTGCTTTCGTAACGCGATTGGTTTAACAATTGATTGCCAACTGCACCTCTCTTAACACATCCTGCCAAGACTGCGTTCCAGTTTCAACCGCCGTTTACATATTTTTTTTAGCCCGATCTGAACAGAATTGACTAAACTTTGCGCTAGTAAAACACCTTTCCTAGTCAGCTATTATTCGGTTGGAACTCCGAACAACGAAAAAGCGGATTGAACAGCTTTTATGCAACTCTCAGTGTCTCAAGCTATGACTAAGATATCCATACATACGCGTCTACCAGAACAATAACATACTCCTTCTGGTCACTCTTGTCACTTAATTTTCCTATTCGATATAACATATGTAAGTGGATAGTGTGCCAAGGAATATTGACTTTTGGTATTGGATGCAACTCAGCCTGTATTTTTCCTGAGGTGGATTTTGGCATTTTGCACGTTATGCAGTTGTCAACAAATTTTGTAACATATTTCGACATATTGTCAAATCAGTAGAAATCGTTAGCTTTATCCAATGTCTTTTCAAAACCTAAATGCATTATCAACTCATGGACTTGGTTTATAAGGCAAAGAAGAATCTTAATTTCCTCACAATTTCGGTTATGTCCGAATCTCGACGCTGTTCAGCAATAAGCTAGTTGCTTGAAATTTCGGCTAAATAAAATCTTTCTCATCAACAATTTTGCAGAAAAAGTATACTTTGGTAAAAGAGAATTTCTCGAAAAAAAGTCAACATGTGCCATTCTTTTTCCCTCTCTATATTGAATATGAAATTTGAATGAGTGCAACTAAGCCCACCAACGCTGTGCTTTGCGGGTCAAATATTGTTTATTTCTCGACGGCTTTAGTGAGTTGCAGTGAGTCTTAACAATAAATTTCCCGCCCAACAAATAATATCGAAGATGTTTAATGGAGTTTACAACAGCTAAAGTTTCCAACTCATACGAGTGATATCTTGGCTCTGCGGGTGAAATAGTTTTGCTATAGTACTCTATTACCTGGGGCTTGTTATTAATTTTACGTTATCACATTGCCACTGCAGATTGCATTTGTGGATAAACTGGGTTATAAATGATTAGAACTATTTTGTCGGTAAGAGAAGCAATAACCTTTTTCCGTATCTGTTCATGTTCTGTTTTCCAAATAAATTTGTTTTTGACTGAAGTTAAGATATATAACAGTTTTATCAATTGTGAAAAACCCTTAATAAACTGTCGAAAATAAGATGATAACCCAATAAATTGTCTAAGTAACGTGAATGACTTTGTTACGTTGAATGAAAACCCAGCCTTTGTCAAAACATTTGGAACGATTTGTCGCTATCATGATATCGTCTTTATAGACGATAACAAAAGAATTTGCTAGATCCCCTACCCCCTGCATTACTTATTGTTGAAAAACGTTTTTAAGCCCGAATGGCATCTGGCGCTGTGTACTCAATTGAATCCGCATGGAAGGGAATTCGGTAATACCCACTGGCCATATCTAGACATGTGAAGTAATTAACTCCTCGGAGTCTATTTATTTGCTCCTGTGTAAGTGGTAACAGGTCTTTATCAGCGACTGTGTTTGAATTTATAATCAATACAAAGTTTGCCCGAACCATTTTTTTAAATCAATAATATATGGCTTGCATAAGGCTTGGTCTTATTATATTGCATTTTAGCAGTTGATTAATTTTTTTTTTTTGAGCTTAGTCTCGTTAGCATGGTCTTAAACAATATGGACTTCTTTAAACGGTTTTTGTTGGATAAATTAAGCTAATTTTCATTTCGCCAGCTCTGACTTTAACTGACTTTAGTAAAAGAATTTGAGTACTTTGCCTACATTGAATGAAGTTTTATTTTATCTTGTCCCTCTAGCTCAGTATCAATATCGGCCGGCTCACTGCCGGTACACAAAAAAATTTTTTGTTTTTTGAAATTTTAATTTGGTTTGATGAAATGACAAATGAAAACCCTGATTAAGTATTTCGCGACCAATGGCAATGTCGTTTTGCATATGATCATCGCTTATTATATATTAACCAAATTTCAATACAATTATCGTCAATTTTTACCTTACTTAATTATTATTACTGCCTACGCCTTTTATCATAACAGTATTATTCAATCTTTTATCAGAAAATTTTATACATAGCTTTTCTTTTATCAACGAGCATTCCGATCCAGATATCAAAGGTATTTTCAAAAATTGGGTCTGAATGGTTCATGCATAGCTTAGTTACTGCAACGCTACACTGCTCAAATCACTTTCTTTGGTTAAATGTCTTGTTCTTATCAGCTCTTTCTTAGTACATTGGGTAGATATGAGACCCAATTCTCCGTACTTGTAGCAAGTTATATTTGATTTTTGGCAAAACTTCTTCCAAAATGTTGTTACTTATCAATATACCGGATGCAACCACGTCATTGCCAACACTTATGTTATCCTCGAAAAGAACGATATTTTCAGAATTTGCAGAAATAGGAACCTACATATTACCTATGTTTACTTAAATATCTTCTATCAAGTTATGTTTCAATGCTTTAATGAAACATAATTGACGCAATGTGATTATATTTTTCAAAGCATAATTAGCAATTTGCATAGCTGTTAATATGGTACAATTAACATTTTCTTCATCAGTGTTTAGACCAGTTTAATAACCGTTTCCTTGCGGTATAATGACTTAAATTCTTTTATAACACCCTAGACAAGGGGCTGAAGATTGGATGTGGTGTTGGGAAGCCATCATTAAACATATGAAGCCAATCATTAAATATTAAATAGTTGTAGTCATCTACGCCTTCTTATTGTGTCAATAAAGCACTAGAAAACTGCAAATGTTTTTAAAACATTTTGCTTTTGTTGACTTTTCGATTAGGAGGGTCATAAGTTTTTCGGTGTCATCCATGTTTACAGCAAATAATAGTTTCGCTCGTTCCTTACTGTGCTTACCCACATGACATTTTTCATTCTAAAAGCAATAAATTCGATGTTGCAAACATTTGTAGAACAACATCTGCATTAAATATAGCCTTAGCTTCGAAATCTACCTGTCACCTTTTCCTTTCAGTTAAAACATTTATTTATTAACAGAAGAACTTTTGCCGCAGATTTTTTAAACTCGATGTTGTGTCGCAGAAAACAAATCTTTTTCTTTTTATAACCCGTTCCCAATGGGAGCATTACATTGACGGCATTGTTCAAGCCACAAGATAAGAGATATATCTACAGTCGGATATTTAGATTTCTGTTTGCGTGTAGAATTGATGTTACTGTTGATGAAGCGATATTGAACTGTTTTGCCACTTCTGTTCTATGAGTTCCATTATCAGTAGCTAATATGATATTTTGTTTTTGTGCAATTGACAATGGATTATCCGTCGTTTTTGGACATTTTACCGCAGTGATGTTCCTCTTGAAAAAAATCAGAAAATTAAACGAAAGCAGCGAGAGAAAACAAATGTCAGAATTTGGAGCGAAATAACTGTTTACTAAACCTAACGGTGATTTAAATGCAAAATAATATTGCATTGAGTTACGAATTATATGAGATTACGAAAAGAAATTTAAATATATATTCTTTGCGTGGCGAAAAACAACTTCGACTTAATTAACCAAAATGTATGAGGTTATTATGAATATACGATTTTTTCAAGGTGACAACTGTTTTTTCGAATTATTGATCTTTTCAATTTAGCGGTGACAAATTATCAGGACTCGACTGTATTACAATTTAATAGTTCTAATGTCGACGCTATCCATGCCACAAACGTTTAAAATGTGATTTGTAATTTATGAAGACACGGGTGTTTACCTGTAATAGAATATTTTTTATATATATGTCATACGTAAAGTTGTTAAACAGTTATTAGTCGTTGTCCGATTAATAAACAAACATGGATTTTATTGACGATTTCATTGAGGAATATAAGAGCAACCCGTGCTTGTGGAAAGCCGACTCTCTTGATTTTCGAAATCGAACAAAACGACAAGAAGCGTATATAAAGTTAATTGCTGTGGCGACTAAACATGGAGAGTTGTACAACGTTGAAAGAACAAAACAAAAAATAAACAATCTAAGATGTGCATTTCGACATCAACTTCGTAAATACAACGAAGTAAAGAAAAAAGGGGAAAAATATGAGCCGTATTGTCCGAAGCGTAGATATTTTGAATCTCTAATGTTTTTGAAAGACGAGGAAATACCAGAAAAAAAATTAAAACGCGAAGATAACCTTGCCTTACAACAAAATACAAATATAACTGCTGCACAGCCTGAAGTGTGTGAGGAACTTTCTGATGCCGAGAGTTTGCCCAAACTATCTAAATGCGATAACAAATTATCACCCACCAACAGCGCAGACTTCTGTCCAAATTTATTTGAAGAAACAGAAGTTGATCCAATAATCAGTATCCAAACAGTTAACTCCAACAACCAGGCATCAATAAAGGAAGTAGAAGTTATAATGCCATCCGAGGAATGCATTATTTCCGAAAGAAGGAAATCATTTAATGCTACTGTTACGAATGATAAAATCAACTCTACAGTACATATAGAAGAATCGATCCAAAATACGCGTCTTTCCACCCGTCATAAGCACATTAAAAACAACAGAAAACGTTCAACATCTGTATCATCCCAAATATCCGACGACAATGAGATGCCGTCAGGAAAATGCCGGGCAGACATTACCAATATTGATTTTGTCCGACTATTTTCACTAGCCCTTAAAAATTCAGATAATCAGTTGGATGATCATTTTACCAATTTTGGAAAAATAATTGCTCATAAATTGCGCTCAATGGAAAATGCACAAGCTATATATGCCGAGAAAATTATTGCTGATGTTCTCTACCAGGGCCAGATGAAAATGTTGTCTGCAATGAGCATAACTCAATTCCTAGGCGTAGATAATACAACCGTTTATGTCGAAAGTCCTTCAAAATAATTGTTCCCAATTTAATGTTATTATACCTTAAAATTATATACTTAAATTTTGGCTACACAATTGGCTGTTTGGTATTGTGCTTACGGACACGTTTTGGTTTATTTTTTATTGTTTTTTAAATATTTACAGTTATATACAGTAACTTACAATTGTTTGTAACATGAAAGAAAGCCACTTTTTAAAGTGAAATGTAATATTTTAATGTAAAAATAGACTACGGTATTACAACTAACAAACAGAAAAGTTCTATTGCTCAAGTAATCAAAAAGTGCATAATTTTTGCACTGTCAAATAACAGCTTGCACAATCCAAACACACCTTCCAAAGAATAGGAACTAAAACAATTTGTAGAATTTTGTAAAGCTGTATTTTTGTTTGTTTATTGGTGAGTTGTTATTAATCAAAATATAATGTTTGATCAGTTTACTGTTAGCAAAATCTTTACTTCAAATATAGCTTTGAGACAAGTTATCGACTAACTAATGCAACTGGTATATTTTAATCCAGTGTAAAGAAGAAATTTACAGTTAAAATAATGAAAATCAATTGAACCTTAAATTATGGGAGACAGGTCCAAGCAAGTGATAAGTCAAAAAATGCTTGAAGATCGAAACGAAAAATATTAAATCTGCGTTATTATATTTAGCTTGGAATTGTGTGTTTTATCATTATGCAAACTATTTATAGGTATACTGTATAATTCTTTTCGGAACCACAGGAAAATCAATGTTGAAAAAGGGATTTCTTATACTCGTTCAAGAAGTAAAATGTTCCTGTCCGTACGTGGGATTACAATTTTTGTTCGTAAATAAATCTAGAGACTTAAAACTATAAACATATACTCTTGAATTCCCGTGTCACTTAATGTTTGGTTTTTCTACATTTTCCTGAGTTAATTTGCTATATATTATTATTTTATTCATTTATATTGAAAATAAAAAGAAAAAGATGAATGATTCTTTCCAGCTGTTGACGATTGCCTTTTATAATTTTTAAGAAATAAAGCTAATTGGTCCACGGTGTTGCTACCAAAAAGCGCCATCCAAGTTTACAATCCGTGTGTTCAATGTCGAATTTAGGAGATGTTAACATGGCGTTACATTTTCTTAAAAAAAAAAGACGCTTTAAAAGCTGCTTTCTGTGGGGGAGTACACTGATCAATTCTTTTTACATTAAATTGTTTTTCTAGTGTAAAGAAGAAAAAGCAACAACGAATTTATTTGTCAAATGGTGAGTAGAAACTATGAATATATATTAACAAACAGTTACCCAATTTCTGGAATTGATACAAATTCATTCGGATTTAACATAATAGTATAAATCTATTATTTATAATCTGACCCCTTCAAAATATTTAAATGAACTGGACAACGAGCTAAGCTCGATCTCGAGCTTGAGCTTCTAGACTTTCCTCTGACACCACAAGTGAAGCCGTGGCTGCATTTATTGCTAGCAAGACTTCTACTAGTCACAGTTACGAAATGTAATTTTTCCACTCCCCGAGAAATTGATTCTTTCAAAATAAAAGTTCCTTGCGACTCGTTCTCAATTATTTGTGATCCTAAATTTTGGCCATATTACATGATTGTGCATATTACATGATTGTGCCTAAAAGATTAAATCAGCAGTTGCCTGTCATCCTTACGCATTCCTCCTTACACGCCTCGAAAGTGCACTAAAATACTAATCACTGTTGATATTTTCTTAACATATGAGAATGTTAGACGGCTTCTGTCCAAATTAAAAATAATTTATATGAATATATATAGACAAGATCGATAGACTCGTAGAGGTGGTGGTCTTTTAATTGCAGTTAAAACCTCGCTTGATTAGAAAATTGTTCAACATATAACGAGTACAAATGCTGAGATTATTTTTGTAAAAATTACTTTCGTATCTTGCTCGTTGTATTTAACTTGTGTATATATTCCTCCCTTTTCCAACATAGAAACTTATGCGCAGCACCTATCCTGCATAAATGAAGTTTTCAGCCATGTCCGTGATAATGACCTATTCGTTGTATTGGGAGATTTTCACATCACAAGCATTTCGTGGTCATTTTTCGCCTCCTCAAATTACCTTATTCCTTCAGCCCAGCATGTTTTTTTAGATGGCATAGTTGACCTTTCGTTGATCAATTCGATTTCTAATCTGTCTAATAGAAATCTTGATCTTATCTTTATCAACGATCATCGTGATGTAAATGTCTCTAGGACCTCCCCTCTGTCTGTCCCCGAATATATGTATCACCCTACATTAGAAGTTACTTTATGCGATTTGCAAATCTTCCAATTTGCATTTACCACCCTCTTATAATCCCCGCCGTTGTTTCTATAGAGAAAAATACGCTTTATTAACTGAGCTTATTTATATAACCGAATGGTCAATTCTTAATGACGCGGCTGACGTAAATATTGCTGTTGACTTTTTATAAAACTTTGAATTCACTCTTAGATGTGTGTATTCTAAAAAGTATCCCATTGACCAATTTTTCTAAACCACCATGGTTCACTAGAAGACTGCTTAACTTAAAAAATATTGAATCAATATTGGTCTGCCTTCCTCTTTCTGTCTTGGGACTGATAAAGCTAGCAATGACTCCGCTTCCTCGGACCTCTTTGCAAAACATTTTCCAATCAACTTATTCCTCTGTCTCCTCTAATAATTTTTCTTATCCCCATAACATTGTTTCTTCCAACTCTTTCATTGCTCCCACTATATCACACTTTTCTCTTCTTTCCTCTATAAATTCCTCTTAAACCTCCTACTCTGCTGGGCCAGAATATATCCCAAGTTGTGTCCTCAAAGAGTGTAGTGGTTCCCTTCTTCGCCCATTGCTAAGGTTTTGTAATCTTTCCCTTGAATTGGCTGTCTTCCGACTCTTTGGAAAGAATCGCATACAATTCCCCTCCACGTAAGTCTGATATTTCGAACTATAGTGACATAACAAAGTTGTCCGCCATCCCTAAACTGTTTGAAAAAATAATTACTTCTTCCCTACAGCATCTCTGCAAGTTTCTTATCTCCCCTGCCTAGCATGGTTTTGCGACTCTTAGCACCACTATGACCAATTTGTTAAAATTTACCTCATTAGTTAATGATGGTTTCTTAACAAAAAAGCAAACTGATGTCATTTATACTGACTTCTGACTCTGTCAACCAAAATATTTTATTTTGAAAACTCGACCGTATTGGTATTCTCTTACTGCTCTTCGGAAGTCTTCTTATTTAAAGGATTTCATCAGAAGAGTCTTATTAAGATCCCATACCTCAAAGCTGGTTCAAGTTTATTCTGGAGTACCTTAGGGTAGTCATCTTGGACAGCTGCTTTTTACATTATTCCCTCAGAAATATCTCATTCTCCTATACATATGTATTCTGATGATATAAAACTTATTTCATCATAATTAATTAGTTATTTACATCATTCTTGTTCAGTTGCATTTAAATTGTTCTAAATCTAGCTACACGCGATAAAAACAATTTGCAGCAAGTTGAAAATAATTTGCAGCAAAAGTTTGCACAAATGTTTACACCTATGCAAATATTGCCAGAAAATTTCTTGCTGTAATCAATTTTTGTTTTGCACGCAAACTGGTATTGCTATTTCGTGCAATATATTGCGTTAATATTTAGACGTGTTTTCATTTTGTGTTGGCAGAGCTTGCAAGTGACACTCATTTGCAAGTTCTGTTGGGTGAAAGAGTGAATTTCCAAAAGAGATGAAAAAGGAGTGCATCAGAACCTTTTAAAGGAGCTACAAAATGGCGATGAAACAAACTATTACAATTTTTTTCGCAGGTCAGTCAGTGATTTGAATTTTTTATTAGACTCTACTGAAGCAAAAGATATACGTGAAGAATTTAAAATTTTTTTTGTTTCGCCTGATGAATTTTGAATTTTATAATTATTTCCGTCGTAATTTTTAATACATTTAAGCGCATCGAAATACTCCCATTTGTTGGTATAGTTGTTGGATGTACCCTGGACACTGTTTTTTGCGTCATTCTGGGCACCTCTTGCAAAAATTGAGTGCGCAAATGATGAATTTTTGTTTTTATTTCATCATCATCGCTTTTGTCTAATTTTTCAGCAATTTTGCGATAAGCATTTTGCTATTTATGCTTATGCAGACTTGACATCCCATAAAACAGAATAATTCTCGTACAATTCTTTTAATTTTATCGTTTTCTCGAGCTCCCACATGTTGCTTTGCTTGCTGCAATATTGCGACTGAAAAAACAAACAGCACATGCAAACAAGCAAGGAACTGACGCAACCAAGATAACGGTAAAATAATGTATACAGACGACAAGCAAAAAATATTGCAAGTTCTTTGTTTACAGCAAAATGGTTGCACTCGTGTTTATACGTGCAAATTTGATTGCAGCAATCAACTTGCTGCAAATTGTTTCCATCGTGTGTAACTAGCTTTAGTGTATGTTTATGACGTTAAGCCGTACTATGTCCCATATTGGTAGCTATACCATAGACAGTTTCCGTTTACAAAGCATTAAGGCTGACCTTGGTGGTTTAAACTGGGATACGAATCTTAGTTTACCATCGTACTCCAGTAGGCTTTTACTTCTTAGTTTCCCTTCGCTAACAAACCGTAGAACGATATTGGTGTTGTTTTTCTACATAAGTTAATTGTTGGCGACATAGATTTACCTTTTCTTCTAGTTCGTCTGACCTTCTCCGTCCCCTTTCGACGTACTAGAAATTACTGTCCTCTCCTTTTGTCTTAGTCCACACCAGATTACGCCTTGCACAATTCACTTCATTTGCACAATTCAATTCCTCTAAAATCTCTCTTGCCCTAATCAAATCAGCTATAAGAAGGGTCATAGCTTGCCGGACTGGTTTAATATACACCCCACCTATATTATAATTTTTTCTTTCATATGTTAATTTTGTTATTATAAGGCTTAGCTTAGTCTTATATTAACATAGACATTTCTTTTTAACTACTCCTATCTATTTTGGCTGTAGGTGCTATAACATCACTGACTAAACTTGCTGTGATCAGGGGAATAGCTGGCCGGACTGGCAATCTTTTGTAGTTTATATTCTTTTAGTTACTTGAGTTAACACTCGTAAAGTCAATCGTTTGAAATATATAAAATTAATAAAATAAAAATAAAATGATATTTTAAACTAACATTCCGTTCAACACAACGGCAAATCTCCTCATTTTGCCAAAGATAACACATTAGCTAACTGTGGAAGCCACAAAATTCTTATTAAAAACAACAGTACAGCATGCGCGCACCTTCATTCGGGTGATATTATCTTCATCAACATCGAAAAAACTACATTACTTTTACCTTTTGACGATGAGGTGTGCTTGAACGACTCCGTACACCGAAACCTAAAGAACTACTTGAGGATATCTCCGGGGCTTTTATAACAGCATATAATAAATGTATTTTCCGTGGTCACATTCTTTACCATAACGTCGGGGTCATCCAAGGTCCCGATCATTTGTTCGCCACTAAGTTAAAAATCTCAATAATTTGTAAAAATTGACATTCCCTTGAAAAGAATTCGTTTATGCGTAAAGTTCTCATACATTTTGGTCCCCTCATTAATTCATAGTTCTTTTCGCCACGCAAAGAATGTTCAACCTTTTATAAATTGAAGTTTAGTTTTGAAACCTATTATAATTCGAAATTCTAATTTTCGTAATTCAATGGAATATTTTTTGCAGTTAAGTCACCGTTACGTTTTGTTGACAGTTATGCCTCCTTTATATATTTTAATTTTTTATTAAACTTAATTAAATATATTTAAGTTTTCTTCGATATGTAAGACGTACAAATGAATATACTTATATTGATTTGTTTAATTCCAATAAAGTTACATATCTAAATATCATCTGAAATATAAAAGCCCAGTTAATTCGATTTTTTTTATTTTTAAGCTGCTATATGGAAATTTCTATAAATCACATACCCGTGTAATTCGTAAAAAATGCGATCTTGCGATTTTGAGTTATCGGAACTCGACTGTACTTGCTTTAAATGATCTTTGCAGTAAAAAAGCATCTGCAGCAAAATTCTTCTTCTCAACTTTATAATAAAAAATAATAATAGTAATAATACAATAAATTATAATAAAATAGGTATTAATTCAACTTTAAGCAATTGGGCATTATGGTCAACATATCAAATCTTTCCCGTCGACTAAATTTAAAGCTTACTAGATTTGTTATTAATTATCGCCAACCTTTAATCGTGGTAGAATAACAATTATTTTCTTTTGTTTCAAAATACTTTGTCTATTTAATGTGATTACTTGAATAAGCAAGACATAAATATATATTAACTGTAAGCAAAACAAAATCACTTGACAGCACATAGCACCACGATGAGCAATTATGAACGAACTATTTCTCATACGATCATTTCGAAAATCGTGTGTGTAAAATAATATTTTTTCAGACCATGATTTTTTCACAGATAAAGTTCCAAGTACCAAAATGAATCTCGTGACGGAGTCACTATCAGCTATGTAAATATTCAAAAAACAAACTTGCCATACAAATATCGCACATCCCTAGTTTAGGTATTGTTCGTTTTATCCGAATATTAGAGGCCGAAGTTAACGTTCACGAAAACTATGCCTGTCAAGAATATAATAAATAGTTAAAAATATTGTTACTATATGAAGATTTAAGGTGTTAAGTGTTGTTTGATAAACGCATTTCATTTTACACAATGCCAAAACAGATGAATTGTTTTTCACTGTAAACGATATTTAAAATTTTATTTTGGAACATTATTCCGTGTATATCATAAACAAGTGCTTTGAACATGCGCGAATTTAAAGTAGTTGTACTTGGCTCTGGAGGAGTTGGGAAGTCGGCCCTAACTGTTCAATTCGTTTCGGGATGTTTTATTGAAAAATATGATCCCACTATTGAGGACTTCTATCGAAAGGAAATAGAGGTTTGCTACAAAGCTATTAAAAAAATGTATATAAACTGTAAACACAACATAAAACCAAAAATAATGATGCTTTTGTTTGAATTTTTACATATACTCAGAATTATGTGCGTATATACATATTTTTATGTGTTAATATATTTCTGTCTATACGTAAATCTGCATGTACTATACAATATATTTGTTGTGTTTGGGGTTTTCCAAAATGTATTTTAATTACACATTGAAATAAACGAATGCCTTCTGAATTATTTACTATTATTTTATGACTCATAAATTTTAGGTAAAAAAACATGATAAAACCAGTAACAGACAGATACCATGCACACATTTTCTTTCATTTAATATATGTTATTTAAACTTCAATGCACTATTTCCTCTGCAAAAATATACATATGTATTCACAATTAAACTCTGCAAGCTACGGTCCACACTATTACATATATGATACATTAAAAAAATACAAAAAACTACAAAACAAATAAATACCAAAGTGGTCAGTTAAAATTGTGTTTGTTGTATCTTCTCAAAAAGTAAAATATTCTTAAATATTTCTAAAAACTATCTTAATAATTTAAGATCGATGGTTTTATGAAGCCAAACGTACAAAATGCATAACTAAATCATTATCATCCTTATCATGAGTATATATGTATGTATATATTTTATGCGGCCAGAGGAACCTTCTTTTGCTTGTAACACACTTTCTTACAAAACTGTCTTAGCATTGCTTACCATTTTCAATTCAGCTCCAGCAAATTAGACTTGAAACAAATTTGCTTCTATAAGCATAGGGTATTTTTAATACCTGTAACCCACATTTTGCTGTATATTTATCCCAAAAATTCTTGCATACAACGTCGTTAATTGGATTGCTTTATTTGATGTCAAGTGTTTAGTACATTTATAATTGGGTAAATTAATCAAATAACTGACTCTGTCTATAAAATATTGGTGAAGAAATTAATCAAAAGCTAAATAAGTTGGATAATTGATCAACATGCATAAAATAAAAATAAAATTAACTTGAGTGGATTAAAAGAAATCCAACAGCAAAAAAGCACAAGACAGCTAACTGATTCTCTTTGAAAACAGTCTGATATTTATATTAGTTAGATTCTGTTGGTAATAGTCTTTAGTCTGTAGCGCTTATTTTTTTAAATGCTCAGGATTTAAAAATAAAACACTGCGCAAAGCATATGACTAAGATTTAGTGTGGCAGACTATATTATTTTCCGATGTATTAAAGTTTAACTTGGAAAAATGTGTGAGCTGTCACCTTGCATGCATTTGTCGCTATGGTGGGGAATATATTATGTTATAGGACCACAAATTCCACAAATAACGCTTTAAGTTAGACAAACGAGCGCACTGCTCAAATGTTAAATTTATGGGGTCAGATATAAAAATCTGATTTAAAAATCTTTAGACAAGTTAACAATCTAGACACAAAGGCACTTAAAACCATGTTTAAGAGCGTTTTGGGTTTATTAAATGCTCATGATGTGATGTCTGTTCAATCAAATTACTGATCGTCTCCTCTTAAGATCGTTCATCGAAATATTTTGGCTTGTTTCTCGTCTCAAAATTACTAATATTAGACGATCTAGTCTCTATGATACTTTGAAATGTATATCTGTAAGACTTTTTATTTACAACGGCTTTGGAATATTTGGGCTGATGCCGTCACTTGCCTTTAAAACACTAAAGCTTTGCGGTGTTATTTGGAGCTTACAAGTTTTTATAAAAAAAAAATTTTTTCACAAGTTTTAGTTAAGCGGTGCCACTTTGGTTAGTTCGTTGGAAGATTCTAGGGCTACCTAGATGCAATTCCACTTCGCGCAAATGAAGACTAGTATCTCCCCAGCTGAATCAAATTGGCATACTGGCTCATCCGAGGATGGATCGCTGATTTTTTAACTTTTTATCAACTTTTCCTTTGTTGAAAAGATCCGTTAATTCTTTCGGATGGAAGCAATTTGTTCATTTTGATTCACTTTGCAGCACTTGTTGACACTTATTCAAGGGCGTTCAAGTTATCTTAGCTATCCTGAAGGGAAATAGGTTTTCGGCTGCAGATGAAACGGGAATAATTATCTTTCCAGTGCATTACTACGTCAGTTTTTCCACTGGTGAGCTGAACGCTGGCGGCTTGCTATTTGCTATTCTGCTGTACACCAGATGGCTGCGTGGGCTCTTACATTGTATGTGTCGTGAATATTCCAATGGGAAGAGCTATAAAGTGATTTGTCAGGTTTACTACGGACTAAATGTGTGTTGCGAACCGTAGGTTAAGAGCGTTATAGAGCTCCAATCGAGTGGAGCTCGTCCTTAAAGATTGTCGAATGAGCTGCCTCAGTCTTTGGTCCAAGACTTTACCAATGAGTTGACCATAGTTGTGATTTCAATGACCGCCAGACAGAGCCAAGTAAACAAAGTAAACCCAGAGATCGTCTATCTTGGTTTTCTTAAATCTGTTAGACTAGCTAGTATAGCCTGAGCCTGCCCAATAGGTCTCGCTCAATAGAGCAAGATCTGCTGGGCGTTATTTTACCGTTTGCAACATCAAGTCCTATGCCGCTGAACAATGTTTGTGGTTGCGAAGTATCAGATGCATTATTTCCTGTTCCTTTGGTTTCACGCAATGGCTGTGTAGCCAGTTTGTGCCGGTTTGATGTGTTCGGTATTTTCGGTAGTGACCAATTCACGTGCATATCCGCACCTAATTCAGAAAATTTTTCTGTTAACCGGGTTTTAGAATCTGTAGGTATTTAGGCCATCCAAATCGAACAATGTCGGTACTAAAAACGTAGTTAGAAGAAGGCTCTTAATCTTTGAAGCGTCTTTTGGAATATTGGCTGATTTGTTAGCTTGTCAAGGTCTAATGGTAAAGTCAGTTTTGTCGATGATAAAGCGTACTTCTGCACTATTATCCAACACCAGCTTACTTCCAGTAGCGGTGTGTATATTTATGCGAGTGTACAGTCTATTTACAAAAACGGTCGCTTATAATTACTATTTAGTATTTAATTTTAATGTCTGAACTCAAGTGTTCTCAGCTTAATTTGCGGTAGTGCCCTGGCCAGACAGAAGTTATATTTGTAATATATATTTTCGTACTAAAAATAATTTATGGGTACATGTTTTGCTTCTTATATCAATTTGAATAATTATTGGACTGTCAGTCACCACCGCCGGCATTTTCAATTGTATACAGTTGTGTTCATAAAAATAGCAGTGACGTACTTCACTATTTTCAAAACTGTGTTTGAGATACTTCCACTCTTCCAAATTTAACAAGCGATACCTTTTTGGAAAGCCTAGAATATAAACTAATATCCAAAAAAAGCTGGATAGATTAACCATCCCTTTTCTTGTTTTCTATTGTTTGTGCACACAAAATGGGCTGTTCATAAAAATAACAGTGATTGGAGTAAGTACACAAAATAATTGAAAAATCAAAAAAAATTTATAATGTAAAGACACAATTATTTAGATCGCTTTAGTAATTGTATATTTCCAAACAAAATTTTATTCAAAAATGCGATAATTTTATTTTTTGTGGGATGAGGATAAATTGCTGTTTCGGAAATAGAACTCTGATAGCCTTCGAAATCATAGCAAAACCTAGATAAATTCTTGAAAAACAAGTAGGATGCAGTTTTACCATGGTATTCAATGTTATAAACTATTAAAAGAAGGCTGAGAATCGAGATCGTAAGCGTAAATCGACTGTCTTGGAGGAGAGACGCACTATGCTACACAGCAAGATCAAGCCGTTCGCATCGTGTAAAATGGAAAAAAAGTATCTGTTGTAACAGTACTACGCCGACCCATTAGTCAGAACCTAAATGCGAGAGGTCCCAGGAAAGTACTCCCTTTGAATCGAAAGCACGTGGTGGTATAGTTGAAGTTTTTCCAAACTTTTTATTGGCTGGCCTACGAACAGTGGCTATACATATTGTGGTTGAACTAGAGTGAAATTAGTTCTATTTTCTGGCACTAGCTCCAGATAGTATGTTTATCGTCCACCGAGCAAAGATTTCAACTCTAGATACACAAAACAGGCTGTTGAGCATGGTGAACAGACCACCATGGTATGGGCTTAATTTTCCTATACTGGTGATTTTTGCGTTCATATGATTACTTGTCATAAATATAACCATATGAAAATTGGTACGAATTCACTAGTCTCATATACAGGTTAGGATATTTCTTAAAAGTGGACATTTCAACAAGATAATAATCCAAAGCACACATAAACGAGCTAAACCCTGGTTTGCCTCGGAGAAAATCAACGTAGTGCCGTAGTGGACAGCGCTGTCTCCAGAGCTAAATGCGATCGAAAAATTGTTGCCAGGACCTCATTAACTTCATGCAGCCGAGGTGTCATGCTAAATTGAATAACAAAGAACGATTTTTATTTTTAAACTAAATATTAAGCCCTAATAAACAGGAAGAACATATAAAATTAACATTCGTTTAAGTTCCGTTGGTTTTTTCAAATTTTAAATAAACACTGCTATTATAATGAACAGCTCTTTTCGTGGGTATTTGCGTAAAGTGGTGAGGTACTGCTATTTTTATGAACACAGCTGTATATCTGGCGCTTCTGTGACTCTTCTGTCTATGTTAACATATGTGATTTAGCAGTTTTTGTCGATATTTATATATTGATAACATGTGAATTTGCATTTTTCATTTTGGCATTTTCGCAACATCTTCCAAAATAAATTCAGAAATTAAATACATTTAAACTTTGCCGCACTCAGTGGTAATCTAAAGATATGTCTTATCACCTTTTAAAAGTAGAAATATTGGTTGCCGATGTATTTTGAAGATAGGATAAATATAAATATTTAGATGGCGTAACAACACATATAATAGTGATTTTAATTTTTGTTAGATTATGCTTGGATATTCCTCTGCGACTACAGTATATCTAGTTGTATAGTGTATCAAAACCGATTCAACAATTGGGATGGGCAACTTTTCAGAATAAATCAAAGTTTTAAAATTTCGTTAATTAGTTAGAAATTCGATAATGGCAACGTTGCGGGTGTTTCAATGTATTGAGGCCTATCCATCTATCTGTCTAAAGTTGTTAAAAATTAATTCTTGTGTAAAACAATTAGCATTACTAATAAATTGCGTTAGCGTCTGTAAAAAATAAAAGAAAATAAATTATTCACACTAAAATAATCACAAAATAAATCGCTAAATAAATAGATAATATATAATACTTTTAACTATATAATTACAGGTAGACAGTTCCCCTTGTGTGCTGGAAATATTAGATACTGCTGGAACTGAACAATTTGCTTCTATGAGAGATCTCTACATAAAAAACGGACATGGCTTTATTGTGATGTATTCGCTGACAAACCATCAAACATTTCAGGTAAGTTCATTATTTTATTAAGAGCAATTATAAACTACAGTATGAGCCAAGCAAAGTGTTATAACAACGACGCAGATGCCGCTTGTTCTTGGTTCTGTTTAGTTTAAATTATGAACGATATATTTTAAAATTTGCGAATTCTTTAAGAATTATATGTATCTTGTAGATTTATATCTTATTATGCATTTTCATCTATATTCGTAATATATATACACTGCGCGTCATCAGGTTAGCGCACCCTGATTTCAATAGTTTTCGCTCATTTTTCTTAATAACTATAAACGTAACAATTCTAAGGAAATAATTGATTATTAACAAATCAATTTCAAACTAAATAAAACAAAAATAAATGTTTTTATATATTTTAATATATTTCTATAATTTTTTTTTCCAAATTATCCGAAAAATAAACTATAAATTTGGTCATCAGCTTAGCACATGAATTTTGTCATTCAATCATCTTCGGAATTTGAAGACGTATTTTTACTCTTTAAGTGATCTTTATTCTTTAATATGGGTAAAGGACAATCGCTAACGGTTGCTGAGGAAACAAAAAGCGGAACAACCTAAGAGTTAACCCTATCAATAACTCAAATATCCAAAAAGTCGGCAGAAGTCAAAAAATTATTTACAATTTCTTATGTAGTAAGACGGGATATGGTAAAAATAATAAAGGAGGTAATATTAAAGTGATTTCCGATCCTTCTAGGAGAGCAATTTTGAGAGAAGCATCCAACTCGCAAGCATAAACTGCAAAAAATTAAGGCAACTGTTGGTTTTAAAGTTTGCTTATCTACCTCCACTTAACGGTTCTCAGAAAGAAATACGGTCAAATTTCGCACGTGAGCATATGGTCTAGAAGTTTGATTTGCACTATGTTGTTTTTTCGGATGAGAAAAAATTTAATTTGGTTGCTTCTGATGGGTAAAAATATTTTTTCCACGATCTTCGGAAGGAGAAGCATCAGATGGATAGACTTCATAGACGTGTGGGTGGTGTAATGGTCTGGGGTGCTATCTCCTTCTATGGTACGGTCGAGCTTCAATTTTTGAACACAAAAATGAATGCAAACACTTGAAGCGTTCTGGAAATTGCTTTTCCCCATTTTAAAAGGTTGTTTGGAAACTTGCCATTGTGCTTTCAACACAATAATGCACCGATCACACTGCCCGGATGATTAAGTCTTGGATTAAAGGACAAAACGTCGATCTGTTACAGTGGCCGCCTTACTCACCGACATCAATATAGTTGATAACGTGTGGGGATGGCTGGCTCGCAAAGTTTACGAATCTGGCAGGCAATATTCCACCAAAAAGGAATTGATTGAAGGCATTAATGCGCTTGGTCAGCCATTTCGTTGAATTATGTTGAAAAGCTGTACGAGTCGCTTCCAAATCGGATTTATAAGATCATTCTCAACAAGGGAGGATCGACTCATTATTAAAATTATAAAAAAATGTTTAAATTAGTAAATATATAAGATCAAAAATTAGTTCTTACCGAATAAGTTTCAAAAAATTGGAAAAAAAATCATGTATGCTAACCTGATGACCCAATTTATAGAGTTCATTTGGAAAAAAAAAATTATAGGAAAATATTAAAATATATTAAAACATTTATTTTTGTTTTATTTAGTTTGAAATTGGTATGTTAATAATCAATTATTTTCTTAGAAATGTTACGTTTATAGTTTTTAAGGCAAATAAACGAAATATATTGAAATAAGGGTATGCTAACCTGATGACGCGCAATGTATAAAAAGTTTTTCCTATATATTTTAATAAACAGTTGACAAAACAAGTATAAACGGAATTCAATAGACTATAGATTACCTTTTTTTGCTAAAAGGATAAAGGAAATATAAAATAATCTTATAACAGAAAAAAGGTATAAATAAGAATATAAATCATAGCTATTATACTATTATTAAAAATAAATAAGCAATATATGTTGAAAATGTTTTTTAAATATTTAAATAAATGCTGTATATGCCAGATCACTGATCCGGTGTAACCCACTTGAGGCACGGACCAAAATTTGCTTGGAATGCACTCAATTCGATACCTATACATTTCGGATAACAGCTCCTTTAGATTTCACTTTAATTGTAGATATATGACTAATGAAATTAAGCTTACAATCTAGGAAAACTAAAACTTTAACATATATTATGCGTTTCAAAGGAAATTTAATAATAAAATACGAGAACTATGTAATTGGTGTACAAAAAAAAAAATTGTTTTGCAATTATTTACTTATATATGTATACAATCATACGATATTATCGATGAAATTAATTTCTTACAACGGTAAAAATGAAAGGTCCAAGAAGACTACTCTCTGGCCTTCAAATTCAAAATTGAAGGAAAACTAAACCATAAAGGGAAAATAACTGATTTGCTAAAGTGCTGCAATCTATTAGTAATTCCTTATTTTTTAAATAATTAGGAAAGCAAAACTCATTTTGTCAGACATACTTACTTTACAGCTTGGGTTAGTGTATCCGCTAGTCGAAAACTCGCGAATAGGGACTTTCTAATTGTTTTGCATAACTTTCTATTTGCATTCTGTCAACCGATTTTGATAATCTTTCAGCAAGTCAAAATCCATCTTTTTATATTGTTATAGATATTTTATTAGATTTAACGATTCATTATATTGCATAGTTGGAATGAATTTCATAATAGTCAAAATTAAATAGTGTTTCTTAAGTAACACGTGCTGTATATTTTTAAAAAAGTCTGCTTCTGCTTCTTACTTTCTCATTATATTATACAAGCAGTTGGCAGTACACATACCTATTGCAGACGAGGATTTTCGTACGACAATATCATTTCCCTCTAATGAACATCAACAAAATTAAATGCGTATATAATATAGTTCTTAAAATAATCATTAGCTCTTAAAAAAAAATTTTGTAAATTACACTAGGCAAGCTTAGGTGCCCGCGCCAACAAATGAATTTTATATATATATATATATATATATATATATATATATATGAGTGCAAATGCTCAGGGTTCCATTAGATTTCGATGCAACACTATGAAATGAATTTGATACACTGCTTTTGCAATTTTGTAAAATCAATCAACATCAATAAAAACGATAAGTCTATTCTGTTTTTAAGCGTAAACGACCTTACGTTTTCTGTGGTTTCAGTATCGATACAATTTCTGCATCGCTTTTAGTTAATTTAACTACTAATAACACCCACGAACCACAACAGATATTTTCTTCTGCCATTCCCTGAATATTGAATGAAATTTGGAACTGCATTCTAAACTGGAGTTAAACACATTCAAACCTGAAGGTATACGGTGCTTTTCATTATGTAAAGCATAAGCCACAGCATGTAATTATCGAAGACCTCAAATTTAATGGAATTAGTTCAAATAAAGGGAGTTCACTTTTGGCAACAATGCGGATTGGACAACAGCGTTTAACGTTTAAACGAAACTTGGCGTGTCGTATATAGTAGATATATAGCCACCTAAACAGTTAACTACTTTAAAAAGTATCGTTATCTTGCTTTACTAAGAGGGCCCCAATTTAGCCAACATTAAATCAGGTTAGATAAAGGAAACAGAAAAGGGGCGAGTTTTTATTGTCGTAGGTGACCACACCTAGAGTCCCAATATCCAGCAAAAGCCTATGAAAGCGAACAAACTACAAACACCGTTGCAACCCGTTAATGAATATGCTATAATACAGTTAAAAAAAAAACAACTCGATATCTTATTATACACATTCGCATCATTCAACAACATACTGCTTAGCGATGGAATTAAACATGCATTTTAATAAGTTTTAAACAGTTGTTCATAAATCGGCAGCCTGATATTTTGCCTACAGTAAGAATCCCAATAACACAAGATGACGTTTGGATGACATTAGCACTTTTAGTACTAACACGGCGTTGGAAAAAATGTAAAAAGGCTAAGTGCTTATATCAGTGCATACATTATTAGGGCATTTAATCATATCAAAATATCAGAGCATCTGACGAGCGCAGTCTGCAACGACTTTGAGAATCTTGCTTAATACAGCCGTAAGGCCTATTTTATTTTCAGAGGCGTTCATCAGATTTTAGTGCAAAACTCGTACTATAGAATGGAATGTTGTGCAACTGCCCTTAGCGCTCACAGCTTTCGTAGTTTCTGACTTCTGTGTGTAAATGAGGTACCATGAACACACTTGCAACACAGCAATTGCGCTATCGCGACTTTTATTAATAATAATATATTGATTTTTTTTTAAACAAAATATTTTCAAAAAATTTTAAAAGCTTAGTAATATTAGGATAAAATATCTGGTAATATTACAAGATTTTACTACTTGTATATTACTAAATAATTTTCATATGCATTTATCTTTTTTTTCCCCCGCTAGGATATTTCGAGTATGAAAAATGTGATCACACGCGTTAAAGGAAGTCAACCAGCACCAATATTGCTTGTTGCAAATAAATTTGATTTGGATTGCCAGAGAGAAGTATCAACTGCTGAAGGTAATTTTTATTTAATGTTTGAACCCAAAATAAACTCATTTACACTAATCTGTATAGGCTGGACGGGTTTAATGAAATAAATACTTCTCCAAAAAAAATAGTAGAAAATGTTTCCGAGATTTTTGGCATTGATGCAATACTGGCAATTAACCTATTTTTGTTTAAGATTCAAATTTTGATTTAAAAAGCTTATGTTGTCTTATTTGACAATTTTCAATAGACTATGATGCCAGTGTGATGGTATTTTCTGCTAATGTATAAATTAAAAAAATATAGTATAGAAATCGTTCTTGTTAACGTACCAAAGCTTTGGTAACCTAACTTACAGTCTAATGGCCAAACCCCTTTAAATATGAGTACATTTAGATTTGGTTGCATTTCTATACAAAAAAGATCTTTCACATATTAATTTAACTACGGTCATAATTTTTTTACAACAAAACTGAACTTTATTATTGCATATTGCCGCAAACAGTCTAAATAATTTCTCCGAAATATTGTACAACACAATATGTAATTAATACACGTAAATGTATGTATGTATGTATTTATATACATTCGTTCAAAAATTTGAATGCTCTGATTGAAAATTGAGTTGTACAATTTTCTGTTATTTTTGGAAACAATTTCTGTGATAACTCCTGTGGTATTATTTTAATGTTAATAAACAGTTTTGTGTGGTTTAGCTATCATAATGTTTAAATTAAGTTTTATTAATATCAGGTAAATTTAAGAAAATGGATAGGGCTGAGTTTGTAATAAATAAATTTGCTATGCATGCATCATAGTTGATCGATGATCCGTTAGCTTTTAATATAACAGTTGATTTTGTGCCTAGATCGTAATGTAAAATTTATTTTTTTTTTAAATGAGACTACGACAATCGAAAACGATAAGTTGTTCTAAGCCAATTTTTAAAAGTGCATTTGAGCCGGAAAATTAGTGAAAAATAAATATGAAATGAAAAAATATTTTCTTTTCCATTTAATTCCATAAACCATTAAGATTGGGTAAAAGCCCATATTTATTTACGAACGTATGTTACAGACAAAAGGCTGCACTTCAAATCACAAAAGGTGTACTTATTTTTTAACAGGATTTACATGTATGCATAGCCTAAATGGTATTTCAAATATTCGCTAAAATTTACTGCATAAAAATATACTTATTTAAATTACAATTAATATAATATCAGAGCAAAAGAAATTGAGAAAAGCATTCTTAAAGGAAAAAACGAAACATGCGTGTTTTATAATATCATTTACATGTCATCGTTAAGTCTTCAAATTTACCAGTACCAATACTGAAATAAAAAAAGTGAAAAGAATGCATTATATTTTAATATCGTTATCGCTTTGCACGGTGTTAGTTTTTTCGCTTGATTTTTGTAAGACGGAATATACATACATACAACTTTTTTCAAACCAGAAATATATATTAATATTTTTTGCGAATTACAACTTTTTAACCAGTTATGCACTTAAACTTATATATATTTTCTAGGTAATGCATTGGCGCAACTTTGGGAATGTCCTTTTATTGAGGCATCAGCAAAAGATCGAATAAATGTCAATGAAGTGTTTGCAACTATTGTTCGAGAGATGAATTTAACACAAGAAAAACGACAAAAAAAGAAATACTGTTGTTGTACGCTTTTATAGAAATTTGTAAATATGTAAGATTAAAATAGCTAAAAATAAAATCACAAATATGTATGTAATAAATATATTCGAAAAGTTTGTTTAATGTATGTATAAGGTATACCAAAAACACATTAATTTACTTGGGTTTGCTTTCATATAATGCGTGCAACATTAAATAATAGATTAATTTTCATAAGTTCACATACGAATATGCACACTTCTTTAATGTTTTTTAAATTCCCTTGATTTAATTTAAAACATCTACCAAAACAAATACACAGTAAATGAATAATCCAGAAAATGTAGAAATATTTATGAAATACATTGTGCACACGCCATCGGTGTCTGGTTCAACTGGGATATTTTGAGCATCAGCTAGGCGTACAAAAAATTAAGTTTTTAGTTGTGAATTTAATCTAAACATGGAGAAATGTTGGCGCTGCGTGATATAGGGATGTTAATACTCAAAATTGCAGAAAATGTTAGCAGAAATAATACCACAAAAAAATATTAAGACACAGAAAATCAATAAAAAATACGTCGTTCTGCCCACCGTTGGTTGACAACAGGGTCAAATGGCGAATTAAAAATCTACCGGTTAAAGAAAAGTTGAGCGCATCGCAAATATGGGTTAATTTAACTCTGTCGATATCTACGACACGTGTACAACAATTTTTTAAAGAGATCTTGAAATGTTTCGAACCAAAAAAAATATATACACCGCAACTACTAGCTAGGACCAACACTGCTCGATTGGCGTTTGACAACTAGTACAATTTTTGAAATATTGAACGGAAACATACAATTTTTAGTGATTTGAAAAAGTTTTGTTTTCATGTCCCTGAAGATTACCGATGGTTTTACGGCGATAGATGTAGCCTAAAAAAAGTCCGAGTGTCCAGAAATTATGACGGATGGTCGCAGCGTGTGGGCTTACTGTAAAGGCCTCGAGGACATCTTGTGTCGACGGGATTAGGACAATTGAAAGCAATTTGGATATTTATAAGAGTTAAGAGAAGCCATTATTAAAGAATCAAAAAATTTTACAACCAAATGCTCATAAAATTTTTTAATTTAATGTTAGGATAAAAAAGTAAGGTGTTCAGCAACAAATAATGTTCTTTTTTAAATAGAATCAGGGTTTAAATTTGTTTCTTTTGATTGTTTGTTTTTTAGTTTTTACATATAAATCATGAGTTTGTCTCGATGATAATTTTCAAGAGTTTAAATGAAAATTAGTTTTTTGAAAATATCTTAAACGGTTCTGTTGTTTTGCTATAAAACGTGGTGTCCCAGTTACTTATTTCTCAACCCTTATATTGAAAATAGCAAAAATGCTGCGAAAAGTTAAAAATTGAAATCGCATGTCTATATATTGTTTAATCAGTATGCAACTCAATCTGTTCGGACTATTACTGCTTATTATTAAAACTTCAGGTCGCGCAATTGGGTTTTCCTTAATAACGGGATCTGCTGCTGCATTGGTAGTTCTTTTTTCTAGTGTATGAAATGAAAGTGTTATTTGTTTTCTCAAGGGTGTAAAATGAAAGTAAAACAAAGCTAAAACAGTACAGTACGTTTCAGTATATATTGCTGATTATGAGGGAATCGCTATGGTAAGTAGTCTTCAGTGTATCGGCTTATTATTTGTTATCGCATCCTTTCCCCACTGATAATTTGCTATCAGCACACTTAATCAATAACAGCAGCCAAAAATTAATTATTTTGGATATATGCTGTTAGAATATATACATTTATTTAAAATGAAAAAAATCTTTTGAAAACATCCTTGAACATATTGTTTAACCCTTATAGGCAAACGGTGACATCATTGACCACATAGTAAATTCTTCATCTAAAGGTTATAAAAATACATATATTTCCAATTAGTTTTTTATACGTTGTTCTATTTTATTAATAGCGAAAGAAATGTATATGATGGTCCGTTTTAGAATGTGTTGTATTATGTACAAATTTAGATTTGCATAACTTTTTTTAAGTTGTAAAAACTTGTAAGATTTGTATTGTTGGTTAAGAAGTTACTATATACAAATTAATTGTCTGAATGAATGATGTTCAGAATAAGGACAGATGTGGGTGATGAAAGCTATGGGTAAAAGATTAACAGCCCCAACCAGCGTTCCGCATCGAGCAAGCGGCAGCGGATTAACTATGTGGTACAGCAGTTGTCTTATCTCACTAAGAAGTTACAATCCTTCATAGGGCTTAATGTGAGGTACCTTGATGGACCGAGGATCTTGTTGATTTAAGTAGTAAGGTCAGGCGTCGTTTATGGATAATAGAGACACGCGGGTTGCATACGGATGCGCTCTCCATTGAAAACCCTCGAAAAAGCTTAGAGTGATATTACTGTAAACATAGTAACAGTAACAGGTAGATGGCAGGTGCGATTACAGCGGTAAGTCGCGAACGCAAACAGCTCCGAAAACACTCTTCCATTCCATATCCGTTGCACGCAAGGAACCTTGCCCATATATTTTTTACTTTTTTATACAAGTTTTTATTATTTGAAAACGATTGACTTTACGAGTGTCAACTTAAGTAATTAAAAGAATATAAACTGCAAAAGATTACTTGCTAAAAGCCTAAAGAAATATAAATATTTCTAATAACATCACCGACACGATGGGGGTTTTTTATTTGCCAGTCCGGCCAACTATGCCGTTAATCGATACCAGATGTCTCGAAATAAAGTCCCAAATGTAGTCGCTTTTACGCTTACCATAACTTGAAGTTGCGCTACAAAGGAACATTAGTATCCAGGTTTTCTATTGCGATGATTATTTGCAATGTATTTTGTAGGACAACTATTCAGCATATAATTCTATAATCTGAGTACAAATACAGTATGATCTATTTAACAGTGATCTTTTGATGCTCTATTTATTTTGCTGTTGGTTGAAAAATCATCTTTTCATATTTTATTATCGACGGCATTACGTCTGCATTAGTTATTATTGCAGAAATTATTGAAATATGGCAACACGTTCAATACTGTGATACTCTTAAATATATGTCCAATGATTGGATAGTAGAACTTCTTGAATTTATCAAACTCTTTGTAATCCCCTTAAGCGATGTCATATAACTTAGCTTACCTTGAAAAAGAATAGTAAACTAAACAAGAATCAGACGCGAACATGGGAAATTTACCTTTTCCAATATTAATGACACATTATTTCTTATGACTGTAGGCCTATGAGAACGGAATTACCATTTCCAGCGGATCGGTTCTTATTTTCGTGCTCACAATTCAATTTTTGCGAAAAGTGCTGATTGCACCCTCTGCATTAAAAGTCGTAATTCGGAGCGCTTTTCCAGTACCGAGTCAAAATGGAAATAAAGGTTTTTATTGTTTCTTAAATCCTTCCCACGACACAATTTGCATCCGAAATATTCGTAACCTACTGATAATAGCCCTTGCCAAGGGAGATAGAGATAGACGATCTATAAATTAACTTGCACTTGTCCCTAACTTGGGCGGAGCTGCTAAGTTTAGAAGACGATATGGATTTATGTCCGTGTGATTTTATTGATTGAATTCAACTAAAACTAAGAAATATTCTTATATTTACCTATATTCGCTGATTAAGCACTTTGTCCGAACATATCAGATTTCGGACCGCCAATGCATGGGAACGCTGATGTCAAGGTTGTTACTCAATCGCGGCTATGTTGTTGTAGTTACACACAAGGCATACTCTCAGACTGACTACCCTACACAAATTGTTGATATTACACATGATCGCACGTTCATTGACTTACCTAGAGGGATATGTAACTTATTAAAAAACGAATCAAGGAGATTTTTTTTCAGAGGACAGCAATTTTTACACATCATTGAGATTTTCAATTAAGCTGGGCGTATATTATCGGGACTCGACTGTCGATGTTAACTCGTTGGTTTCATGTCGTGGTCCGTCCGTTTTTTTTAAGGGTGTTTCTTATAGTGGCATCGGCTGCACTGCGCTACTCTCTGCTCTCGATCACTTTAACGCTGTCCTTTAATGCCATATCGATTTCAGGCAGCTAGGCTGCTCTATGCAACTGTCTTTGGCTGCTGGCTCGGCATAACTCAAATTAAAAGAGCTTTAAGTGATAAAATTGCCATCTATTGCTCTTATCAATTAAATGACTGGGTAAGTATATAAAATGTGACTACGCATAAAAATAAAAACTCATCCGTGTTGTACAAGTACTGTAGAAATGGTTTAGACTTAATCGAGAATAGGCATAATAGATCCCAAGACACCCCCTGGCGGCTGAATAACTGGGAGAAAACCCAGGTATGCGAAGAACACAGGATAATAAAAATATAGCAAAACGGGGCTTGTAATGAAAATTTGAACTTAAACTTGGTATTCGCGAAACTATTAAATAAAAATACAAGTCTGTGAAACTTGGATTTGCTGACGCAACGCATTCACACATACCGACAGCCAGACTGGTGGATGCTAACTTCAGTCAAGTTGTTTTTCTTTAGAATTATTTTGTTGTTAATAATAATAACATGAAAAAAAAAAATCTAATTCACATAAGAATAATAAAAATACTTAATGTTAAATTAAATTATATTTAAAATGAACAATGTTTTTATCTTAAGCTTGTTCTCTTGTCCGCGGGATAATGTCGATTATTATATGGATTTTTCTAATCAGTTGGGCTTCTGTAAATCATGTTCGTTAATTTGAAACGCTGCTGTGATACCAAGAAAAATAAAACCCATGCAATCATAAAGCATTGCAACTTTGCAAAGTAATCGTTTTGTAGATAACATATTTAATTTAAATTTATGTTTAAGACCACAAGTCTTGATTAAATCATTACGGCTACTTCATTTTATGTTGGACATATTGTATAAATGAAGAATGTTTTTAATATCTCATGAATTTACCTTTAAATGATTTAAAAGCCTTCTTATAAATGCAATAACTTTTTTTAACTTTTAAGAGATGTAGCTTACTTTAACTTATTTGGCAATAGCGTAAATATAACGCAATGCAATTATATCACAAAACATTTGATAACTTAATAAGCATCAACCAATCGGAGTAAATTACATGTGCTTGCCAAAAATTGGGTCCAGCAATCACATAAATAATAATATTAATTAAGCTTAACTGCATCCATTCCAATGAACTTAAAATTAAAGCAACTCACTATTTTCCAGGGTTAAGCTCGAAATCATTTGTTATTGTGCACTAGAAGGGCAGGATATTCTTATTTTTGACAACCGTTGTCGATAAAGTATTCAGGCATTTGAGTATGGAACTTATAACCCTGTTGCATCATCCAGCAATTATGTCTTCCATTAGATTAGTCTTCGCGATGCCAAATATCGAAACGATTCTTGTTTTGAGTAGTAAGCGATGATGCAGAAGGCCGAAAAGTCCTTAATTTTTTTCTGACATTTTGTGGGTCCTAAGTTCGTCGAAAGCAATAACTGAAGCCCGTCAACGGTGTCGTCCAAATTGTTAGAAATATACCGAATTCGATTCAAATGAACTCCTTGCAATGATTCGGTTTCACAAATAAGTCAATTAAACAAGGAACAACAGCAGCTGAGTACAATTTTAAACGCCATTGACTGTAAAGTTAGGGCATCAAATACTCTTAGATACTTCCATACAACGGTTGCACAGCAGCAAATAAATTTGCATTCTTTGAACTTGCAATAATGTCTGCAGGAAGAATTTGAATCCATGGTACGTAATCGTTCAAGACGTGGCGAATATATTTTATTTTATTAAGTTCGTCGGTACTTGAAAGAGGTAACTCTATCGCTTTTCTACGTAAGCGCAACAGCTGCTACAGAAGATTCTAGGCAGAGTAGTTTTTTAAAGTGATGCTGTTTTTGAGATTATATAATTGCGGGCTACATAAATCCTCAGATAAGTATTTGAAACCAGATCTAACCGGGGAAATTTAGTACAACGAGTCTGGCCAGAATCCAGACGCTGAATAGATTTTGTACCAAGATAGCTTCTTCTCTCAAGTAGGATGATGATTGTAGAAGCGAGCTATATTTGCCAAAGCAAGTCCCAATAAGTTGATAAAGTGATACCATCATCAAATTTTAATAGACACACGACAAGAGTTTCAAACATCTTGGGCTGAATAACGCGATCAGCTATTGAGATGTTACTTAAAGAGCATCCAGATGAATTGGATTCGCAACCATCAAATACGACATAATAAAATATTAGTATAGAGCCAGAATTGGGAGGAATCCGATAAGGAATATTGATTTCGTCCTGCTGCTGTAGTTAGTAAAACAATATCATTGTTAAGAATTATGTCTATAAGAGCAGTAGCTATGCACATCAAAAAGGCACACATTGAGTTAGTGGCCCCTGGGTAGAAGTTAAGTCTGGATGTGGAGCTTTATTTTTTTCCCAGAGCTCGTAAAGCATAGCCACTGAAGCACTTTCCATCACTTGAGCTTTTAGAATCGTTGTCATGTGTGGCTTTGATTATGAAATATCGACTTTAAATATGTCGGTGTTGGTTTATATCTAGGAGGCTTGTAAAAACTACGCTTATCGCTTATATAGTGAATTCGACATTTTTATGGGCATTATAAGTTAATTGCAATTTTTGCGCGATTCACTGATTTTTTTACAATCCTTTCTTTTTTAAAAGACACTTTCGGATCTTCAATCTGCTTGAACCCCATATGCGAGTATTATTTCTGCACACTTGTCTTTTGAGAGCAATAAGCACTTGCTCATGATGAATGAACTGAGACCGTGTTTGTCAATTTAATTACAGTAGTAGTTAAAAGCTTCAATGGAACAGAAATCAAATCTGTAAACAAATGATACAGAGAGAAGAGATTTGAGAAGATAACAAGTGTATTACTCTTTATGATGTCTTTCTATGTTTAAACTTGCTCCATATAAGAAGCGTAATGACTTTTAATATTTGTTAATGATTTAGTCTCCTTATTTATATCTTATGCAACGAAATTAAAAAATTCACAAAAGGAAGGTACGATGCACGCAGTAAAAATGGACTTATATAAGTTAAGACATAAGAATTGCACACAAATAACTTTGTATAAAATCTTGCACAGCACGTATGTTTACCGATTTGCTCCAAACATATACCGCTGACGCATGAGTTCAGCGCCCTGACCACAACGGTCAGCAGCAGTAACCTGATACTTGACTATGCTGCAAGTGTCTGCGTTATCACTTATGCTGAGTCGGCTTGCCGGCTGTAGCTTTGTACCTTATGGGTCCAGCTTTTAGGTTTAGCTTCAATTCAATTCTATACTATAATTCAGTTTTTGTATGAATGTTTAAGAATAAACTTGCATTACTCCGGCACGCTGCCGTAATTACCAATTGTTCTATATTACAAATACATTGCTGAGCCACAAGGCCAGTAATTAGCAA
>SCDZ01000681.1:0-33925 GCA_004143845.1 Drosophila lacertosa | reverse complement strand
TCCTGATGATTCCAAATGCATGAGCAGTATTCCAGGATTGGACGTACCAAAGATATGTATAGAAGTCTAGTTGTGAATGGGTCATTAAACTCTTTTGACCAACGTTTAATAAAACCTAGAGCTCCCTTAGCTTCGTTGACAATAGTGGATATGTGACAATTGAAACTTAGCTTAGAATCTAAAAGAACACCAACGTCTTTCACAGTTTGTTGTGTTGTAAGGGCAAATTGTCCATGGTAAAGGGTCATGGTACGGCTAAATGTGATAAACATTAATTTAGAACAATTTAAATATAACTGATTGGCTGAACACCATAGATCCATAGAATTTAAATCATCCTGTAGGCAAGAATGATGTAAATAATCAGAGTATGACAAAATAAGTTTGACATCATCAGCATACATGAGTATACAAGAATGAGTTATTACTGAGGGAAGTTCATTAATAAATAATGTAAAAAGCAATGTAAAAAGATGGCTACCCTGAGGGTCTCCAGAAGAAACTTGAACCAGCTTTGAGGTATGGGATCTTAATAAGACTATTTGGGTTCTACCCATTAAATAGGAAGAAATTCAGGAGAGCAGTAAGGCATATTCAGTTAATTTGGAGGATACGCCAGGGGTGCTCTCTTTAAAGACACCTTGGATTTATGGTGGACAGTCTAACTAGACTGAACCTAATTTCTAATGCAGCTATAGGTATTTGTGGAAAAAGCTTATAAGTGATAAAGAGAGAGATACATAACGGTTATTATTCGCTTGTTATATATAATATGAAACGGTAATTTCGCTCGTTTATATTGCACTTTTTAAAATTGGTTTGTTCGCAGAATGAAATTAGGGCGGTGGTAAGTCAATTTCACAGCAGGCTCAAGAAATTCAAACGAGCTTTTAAAAACTAAAGATCAGAGTATTGAAGAGAAAATTTGCCGGTTAAATAAAACACGCATGTGAAATACAATATTTCTGAACGTGCAGTAATTCTGAAGCAAGTGATTGCTTTTGGCGATAAAAACAACCACAAGGCCAGAACAACGAAAATTTTTTAATGAATAACAGCAATCTGTTTGCAGCAAGGTAATAACAGTGAGCTGCCAAAAATAAATTGTATGACTTACTCATATTGATAGGAAATCGAAACAGGCTTATGATCGACTAAGTAACCAAGGAATCTGCTCGATTTTTGGATCGCCACAACGACGAATAGGTATCTGTCGCAATTTGAAATTGTACATCCAAATAAACTAGAAAAACTTCGTTTGGCTTTTAATGCACCAGCGAAAGTGGGTTACGTAACGTTTAACTTAGTGCTGGAGAAGAGGCTACAAACTGCTTGCCGTATTTTTCCATTGGCTTAATTTTACAGAGTCCGCACCACCCAAATCGATACTAAAAGAGTATTCCAGAGTCTGATTATGTTTCCTCGAATTTTTATGTTGTACGACGCAATTAAGATACATTCCTATGTCAATTTTAGTCGAAAACTGTACAGTCCACATATTTGCGAAAGGCTTCGGAAGTTGGCTGCAGCCGGCAGCAGACCATGATGGCTGCGATGACGTAGAACAAATGCCAAACGAGTTTGTTCTTATCGTTTCAAATAACTATACGCTTCAATTTTAGATATTCTTGAGCTGCAGCAAGTTTGGTAGATTGGTAGATGCCATAAGGATAAGCAGTGGGTTGCCTTGTTTACATGCTCTTGACAACAAGAGCGATTCATTTGAAAATGGCGAAGTATTTATCGGATTATTCCTTTTATATGCTGTCTTGAGATAAAAGTTAGGATTATAAACTGCAAAACTTCCCAATGGATATAGAGAGAGTTTTGCACTAGTTGATTGATTTGGCGTGGAGCTATTTATTGATGCGAGCAGTTAACTTACCAGTTATAGCAAAAATATAAGGATGTTTTAAGACGGCTTAGTGGTGTATAGTGCGCCTGATAAGAGACAGTTTCTGCATAAGATGGGAGCATGAACATGGTGTTCATATGCCACCCATTATTGCCAGTCATTGAATGACAAAAGGCCATTGAATGAAAGGCCCAAGCTGAATTCTTAGGAGTACCTCAACGCGCACATAAGTTATTGAATCCGATTATTAATGCGCCCGGTCTTTCCATGGGTTTTTTTATATGTGAGAAAGGGAATGTCGACGGACGGTGTCGGTTAGTTATGTTATTAAAATTTGTATCAATAATTGATAAGGCATTAGGATGTGATTTTAGTTTCGTATTTTATTGTTGTGTTGATCATACTGTTTGGGCATCTACAGCGTCTCCAAATATTACCGATACTACAATACAAAATCGTCTAAAGAATGTCACTCATGTTGTCTGCTATTTTCCCAAATAAATGATAACATCCAGTTTCTTTAACTTTTAAACTGCTGCAACATGTTGAAAAGATATATTTCTACGTTCAAGTTAAGTTTAACATCGGCATATATGATTTCCTTCTTCACTAACTTCAGACTCGCTCTTCTTTGCTACTAGACTGCGACAAAAATGCACGATTTTCATTATCATATTCGAAGTACCATATTCTCTGGTTTGTGATCATCTTAAAATCTCGTCAATCTATTGAATTTTAATTTCTGAAGCCGTGGGATGTCCATCTCATGCATTTCGACAATGACTGACGACCCGGTCTGTGTCACGTTTCCTAGTAGACTTATATTCGGTCTTAATTCAAGGTAAAATGGTACGAAATGGTTCGTTTTTTACATGTTGCCAAAAAAACTTTGTTTTGCGTGTCTACCGAAATATATTTCCCTTAAATATCGCCGATATATAAAAATTTCTCAGCCTACATTCGGGGGTATCATATACTGTTGTCCATTCTTGTTTTACTGTATTATTTTTTTATTATTATTATTATAATTAGAATTATTATTAATATTATTAATAATTATTATTTTAATGCACTTTATGATACTGCAAATGGGTAAAGCGTTACCACATGTTCTGAAAGTAATGCGGGAGACTTGACTCACTTTTCTGGTCTTTTCTGGAAAGTGAGTTTCCCGACGAAACTCGTAAAATCTCAGGTCACTTTGAGAAGATGAACTGCTTTATATTTAGTAAAATATTGTCAGCCATGCTAAAGATGATCTAGGAGATCTTTATATCACGCGATCTACGATACATGTCTGAGTATGAGCTACATTCCTATACCAGAAGTAACACAACAACACAAACAAAAAATAAGTTCCATCCGTAGATACAGATTATGTAGAAAATGCGCTTGAATTTTGTAGAATTTTTTAATGCACTAAATAATCTGTCCACAAAAGAAATAGTGAACCACCTAAATGCAAGCAACTAATACCGCCAATTTGTTAATAAATACAGTTTTGAGTTAAAGACTTAGGAAGATGGCGACTCGAAGGCACATCGCAAGGTTTACTTCTTTCCTGCTTATGCAGATGACATAAGCATAATTAAAATGGTAGTATATCCATTTACCGTCAGCCTTATAAAGGAACTTATACATGATATCAAAACTTGCAAAGACTGTAGACCTGAAATGAGAATAGCCACAACTTCAGGTTAAATATACTTGCATCACTGGATGATGTGTATCTTAACAACAATCTACTAACTGTTTAACAACACATCGGATCAGATACAACTTTGCATGCTTAAACTTTTTCTGTTTGCGCGTGTGCGAGTAACTCAAAGCCTAGTAAATCTTTCTTAACGTATCTGCTAGTAAGTAAATAAGAAAAGCAGCATCAGCCACCAATAATAGTTTAAAATTTGGGCACACGATTTACCGTTAACTGAAAAAACGCATGTTAGACAACATTACTTTCAACAGCTTATTTTTTTCTGTGACGAAATTCAACTCAATTGATCAACATGAAATTATTCTTTGACAAATATAAGCTTTATATTTGACAATTGCATCATCAAGTTTTACTCCATAATAAGCTGCAAAAAGGTATTATAATGACGAACACTTAAATAATTATATTTAGCCCGACACAGTCGGAGTCCGCTATTACATACTTTATCTAAGATATAAAATAATAAAAAAAATGGCTATACAGTAATTTAAAATAAGAATAAATCAATATAATTCACGTGTTATTTAGGAATTTAGTTGTATTGCTCCATTTTCAATTTCTTTTATAGTTGTGCTTCCATTTGGCAGCAATTATTTTAGCGATGGTGCTGCTGACTTTAGACTTCAATACTACACAAACGCAGTGTGTTTAAACAAAAGGCAATCTGCGTTAATACTGCGCACCTAAAAAAATAAGTCGACTAGAATATGATCTAAGCTCAATGAAAACCACCTATAAAAGTACTAATAAATAATAATAATAATTGTGGATCATGGAAACTAACGGGGGTTGATCAGCATCTGAAAGTGCAACTTTCATATGCACATTTGTAGTTCCTTATTATCAACAATAACTTTAGTAAAACTGCATAATACACAATGGAGGACAATTCAAAATAAATATCAGAAAACCTTAAATAACAATCTACACATAAATAAAACAAAATTACACATGCGTGCTTTTAAAATCTACGAAATAAGCTTAAAGAAGTAAATATGTTATATATTCTGCAACCGGTAAAATAATTTTATTCTGGCATTCACACGCACACGCCGTAAGTACTGCAGATTACTCAGCGGATTACATTGATTACATTGGGACACACTATGAAAAATACATATGTAGGTACAAAGAGGTGTTCCAGAACTTAAAAAAAAATACATGAAAAATTTACGTCAAAAATTAAACGCGATTTTGTCAAACGAAATAGTAACTAGAAAAAAGTAATTATCTATATGTTAAACAGAAAAAAAATTAAAAACAAATATTTTAAAACCTTAATATATTTAAAAAAAATCATCCTTTATTGTTTACTACCTTTATTGTCCTGGTATTGAATTGATCAAGTTTTTGATCATTTAAATGTTGAATTTCATCATTCTTTAATAATGTCTTCTCCTTTCTCTCGTCGAGATCCAGAGTGCTTCCAATTGCCATAAGCCCGTTAAAACAAAATGTCGCAAAGGTCTTCCATCGGATTTAAGTCCTGTCTGCGTGTTGAAACATTTGCGAACCTTTAAAAAAGTCTATTATCCAGGCGCTCAAAAGTAACCTTCTAGAAAGCTCCTTAAATGAGTATCCAAAAGCTATATATAATATTTTGCATTCAATACTTGCCGAACGCTGATTATATCATGACAAACCTTGGCAGTTTCTGGAAAGCTTGCCTTTTTTGGGTTTCGTACATCTCCGTAGAAACAATGGTACTCAGCACGGACATCCAAATTAAACTTCTTTCAGCACTATTTATTTATTTTCTTTTCACTCAATAACCTAAAATTTATATTTGTTAGCAAATTTCTGTAGAGCAGTTTTGTGCGGCTTAAAAACTTTTTTTCGTACGAAAAGTTTCAATATAACTTTAAAAATTTTTGAGAAAGTCTTTAGTTTAGTTATCGATAGAGTTAATCGAGTTTTATTCACCGTATAAACATCCCCGTATCACGCAGTGCCTACATTCTTCCATGGTCTCCAGTCAAACATGCCAAACTAGACATTTTTTAACAAAAAAATCAATTAGGAGTTGCTACAAATAATATTTTTTTTGTCAAAAATCACACATTTTTATTTATATTAAATTTTTAAACAGAATTGACTATATTGTGCCAATTACACAACTCATTCGGAAAATCAATAAAGTCTTATAAAGCTAAAATCATAACGGAAAAATCAAGCAGATCTTCTAAAAAATTTTATTTTTTACGCCCAAGCCCCACCGAGGGGCTTTTTGCATTTTCGCATTTAACAGGCAAACGATATATTCAGCTATACTATAAATATATATATAAATATATACAAAAATACTACACTTATTATTTGATAAATATATACAATAATACTACACTTATTACATAATGTTTAGTTTTTATAGTCTCAGAGTGTAAGAACACTTCACCTTGTGGATCGTGTAGTATATTGAATATGCACAACATGTATGTATGTATATAGTGGGGTGAAATGTTTGTCGTAAACTCTGGTTCCAGAGGATGCTCATACTCTAGGGAATTTTTAGAATAAAAACATATTTTATAATTTAAAATTTCCTTTGCAAACTCGTTTGTGAAGTAAAACGAGTATTGTGGGTAAACACAATTTCTATCTTATCTGTTTATTTATATTTAGGTACGCTGTTTGTTGTGCTATTGAAGCTAGAGAAATCGTATATATTACTTGTATAAATCTCCACCAGATAAGAAGTTAAGTTGTATGATACACCCTCAGGGCCGTGGTATTCGATATAATCTGCATGGGTCTATTAGTTAAAGATAAAGCCAACGACCCGTTATGTACGTCGCCACCTCTAATTAACTGCAAAAACATAATATCATGACACACATGACATTTTTCTTATTACTTTTCTATAACTTATTTTCATGTGCACTTGCAAAAAAAAAATATGGGAGTGAACCGACAGTGTCAGTATATATATATATATATATATATATATAATATTTTAAAAGGACATAATGGTTTTGTGCAAATTTATGTAACAGGCAAGGGACAGCCTTAAAAGCTAGACTTTAAAATAGTACAAGATGCGCTCAAATGTTCAGGCAGACAAACATGTCCTCATTAACTCAGAACGTTAACCTGATTAATACTGATTGTACATATTTCATATAATCGGCGATGTCTATTTCTGCTTTTAGCATACTTTTACTCAAATACCAGTTTTACCTATTTTTAGTTTAAGTTTATATTTTTGTCCACCAGACCGTCTATATAAACGGAATATCGGAAACAACACATGCCGAAAGTTTTGGCGAGTCTTGTTCTAAAACTATAAAATAAATTTTTAAAACATACTACTTTTAAATTTATAAACAAAAAAACAATTGTTTATTTGGTTACGTTTGTAAATACAATTGATAAGAAAAGTGATATATCACAAACGAGCTAAGTACATATTATACGTAATATATAAATTTAACTAAATGTGTGTAGGGTATTTAATACTTTTGCAGAGAACCAATAATTTCTTTTGTAGTGAAACTTAATACGCATTAAAGCAGACATCTTTGAACTTCCAATCAATTTGTATGAATTTAAGAGTGAACGACAATCATATAACTGTGCCCTTCTGTCAGTCTGTTTTTATTCCAACTAGCTTTCAGTCCTCAATCTATATTTATAAATAAGCAAAGACTCCTTTTTTGCTGCAGGAATTTTTTCGTCAGCCGAATTAGGTCACAATCTCATTAAGCCAGCACAGCGAACTATCTATTGAAAATTGTGTTTTTTTAAAAAAAAACTGTATTGCTTTTTATTATATATTAATCAAACTCACGAATTGCATTATGTCAAGAGCTCAGCAGCCTGGAACAGAAATATATGTAGCTTCCAATACGGACAACAAATTCGACACTCCGAAAAGAACTGTTATGCTCTATTGTTTTGTTTTTTGTGTCAGTAAACAGGCAAAATCCCATTAGAATGGTATAGAAATTCCGACAACTGCTGTTGCTTTTCGATAAGCATTGTATTTATTGAATAACGTGGATTATTAAACTGATGCGTTATTGTTGGCAAATAAAAATGTTGCTGTGACATAAGATGATTAAAGTTTGATAGAAGTAACTGATGTGAATTGATATTATCTGTAAATTCTTTCAAGGAACGAATATTTGTGACTCCTTGTTTTCTGCCAATAGATGGACCAATTCTTTCATAGAACGTCTTTGTATCTGGAGCAATCAGACTTTCTATTGTAAATGATCGCTTGGGACGTAATTTGATACTATCAGCCAATTCACTTTCTCTTGTTAAAAATATCGTTGGCGTTCTTTGTAAAGTAGCTTTAAAAATCGTATTTTGAGCTGAGCCAGTATTCGATGCTTTGATAATGTTCCAGGGATCAATTATTTGCTCAGTGATCAATTTTGTCTGTGTAGTTTGTGTAAGCTTAGAGTTCAAGAAATCTTTTTCAGGTTGTTTAACCCGAAATCGTTTTCGTCGTCTCAGTAAACTGCCGTTCTCAAACATATCGAAGGCTTTAGGATGAAGGGTCCAAAAGGAGCCCTTGCCGGCTTTGCTAATGTTACGGGGCACTTTTATAAAACAATCATTAAAACTCAAATTATGTCGCAAGGAGTTTTGCCATTTTTGCATGTTGTTTCGATAAAAAGGAAATTTTTCCATTATAAAGCGATAAATATCACTGAGCGGTAACATTTTTTGCGGTGAATGCATAATAGCCATGGCAGTTAAAGAAATATATGAATACGGAGGTTTCTGGTCACCATACGTTTCTTTTAAAGGACGTGGCATTGCGGCGGATTTTTGCTTTCACTATGTTTTCACTAATAGCAAACGATGTTCTTTCGGCGACAGCCACGTTTAAACTAACAAAAGTATGTTCAAAGTAAGTTTTAATAAATGGTCGTCTCTATGACCACATCTGTATTTCATTTGGGAGCGATAAGGTAAGATGTATATATTGAAGTATGATTTGTCTCTTTTGTTGCTTTGTTCAGTTAAATTTTACTAAATGCTTGCCGTCTCATTCTACAGTTCACACCAATAAAAAATTGGGGGTGGGATTAAATGAATGAATTCAGTTGACCAATCCTAAATATTACTAACAATATACAAACAATAAAATCAAACAAATTAAAATTAAACTTCATTCACTAAAATTATTGTTTTTTAGTTTTTTAAAAAAAATTGTTTATAATTATCTCCTGACACAAAATATATATATATATATACATATATATAGTATATAAACGTAATGCAATTTAATTAAAGTTTTGGCGTGCATATATATTATTCATATTTAATATTATTTAATATCATCAATAATAAGTAAATTAAACTATCTTTTAATTGTGTAATACGAGCAGAATAGTTGTGTGCAGACTTATGTAACAGCCTTAATGAGTTAATGATTCCCAATACAGTATACTTTTACATACATATGTACAAATGAATATATTTGTGGTCAGCATAAGCCCTAGGATCCATCATATCTGATAAATTCCAGGACTTAGTATTTTTTAGTTTTATCTTTTAGTCTATCTGTATTAAATCTCTTTCGAAGCACAATAATAATTCAGTTTTAAAGCTATATGGATAATTTTGAATAACAGGTTAGTACATTTATTTTACGCAGTAGAAATATATATATACGATACATTGATATGAACTTATATTTTTATGCCTTTTATTTTTGAGAAATTGTAATTGTCATCTTTATTTGCTCTCATAAACTAATAAAAAATTTAAAAATTGCTGAGAGCATATATACGATATATTATTGATTTTATGTATAGTATATAAAAATATTTGTTATAGAACTAGTAACATAGATATAATAATACGAAACTAATATTCTATTGTAATGTCTATTTGTGTGTATATATGTAAGTGATTTTGTTTAATTAAAACTGAAGTTTTAATACAAGGGGCCAAAAAACACATGTACCACAGGCCTTCAACTATCTAAGAAGGAATAACTAGCCGGGATGTCCTAAATGGAATACTCTTACTTGCTCGATTCCTCTCGAAAATAATATTTTTTTTCTTTGTGCACATGTGTACATACGTAGGCTCTGGTTGGTAGTGGTCGATTTGTATATACCCTGAGCTTAGATGTCCTTTCAAAAATTTCAAAACAAACGTTGCAAGCCACTCACTACATATTTAAAAAAAATATCGAAAATATAAGCATGATCTTAATGAAGATTTCCAATTTCAAAAGAGCAAAACATATTTATATATGGTTTTATAAGCAGCTAAAACATTCGTATCAAAATACATATTTGGGCTTGTATTATGACGCTGCAGTCAGCAGGTATACATATGTATATGTATAACCATTATCCATTGACGCAAATTTTTAAAACTACATGTACTATATTGTATATATTGTATATATTGTATATTGCTAGTTTAGCTATTGCACACTTCCTTGTATTTCGGACGGTCCGCAGTAATATACATACCTTAACAATTATACAATTAATCAGATTAGTTATACATTTTCTTAATCCTGCGGACATTACTAGTTTCAATGAATTGAAATGTACTTTGAACTTAATTAAGGGATTCCGTCAATTGTTTTTTTTTTAATTTTAAGCAAATTAATAAGTCACAAAATATATTTTTGAATTTGTTAAATACCTATTCTGTACTAAATGTGACGGTAAGACCTGTTAATACTTTGAACCCATTGAAATTTATAATAAAAACGATATAATGCCTTTGTGCAAATTTGTATAATATGCGTCTCAAAGCTTATTAGCTATATATATTTTATTATATGTATATTAAATATTATCAATTACCAATTACGTCGATCGCAGATCTTTTGCGAGTTAGTTTTTTCATAGTTATCGATGCTTTTTTCTTGTTGCGTACATTTAATCAAATGTAATCATATGATGCCAAGCGCAGCGGCTGAATAAAGTGCGCTACTTGTGTATGAATCTAAGTAATTTGCAATTTTTAACGACAGCTGAATATAGGGTATCTCTTAGTGGGACACACCGGACTAAAGCGTCTTGACTTGTGTTTGTTTGTATTTGACTGCATTGAATAGCTTATACGAAATAAATATTTGAAAGCAACAAGCCGCCAATTTATTGAAGGGTAACACACCAATTTCAGAAGTTGAGTTGTATCTCCCCTGAGGATGTATGTATGTATTAAGGTTAAGGTGCGAAGCTCTTTTCAGGTATCTACCTCTTGCATAAACATGCGAAAATGAATGGCCCAGTTGGAACTTTGCCTTTTATGGATATTTTTTATTTTACCATTATTTGTTTAAATTTCAAAATAATACCTTAAAATCAAACGGTATGTTGGTATTTGACTAAATAATTTTTCAATCAAATTAACAATATAAAAATATATTTATATTTATACATTAAAATAATCATTCATTCATTCAATTTATATACTATTTTTTCTGTTTTATTTTATTAAAATGTATTTAACATCAATTAACCACGCTATATATATTTTAAAAAGAGATGTATAAATTATATGCAGCATACTGATTACATAGTATATGTACCATACCTATGTACCATTAATTTCTACTGTCCCTTTGAGGTAAGCCTCGACCACTGAAACATGCCATGATCGTTATAGTGTATGAGGTGAGAACGACCACAGTCCACTCATCTTAACAGTGATCATCATTAACAAACCTTTTTTAAAAAAATTTTAACACCGGCTCCAAGTGGCCCAAGCCAAAGCAAAACTTACTCAAGTAAATGATAAGAAATTCGTATCGTCCAGGGATATTATATTTTCTTATATTCCTTCACATTTAATCGAAATCAAATTAAAGTTGGTGGTGTATCTTTGTATATGACGAAGGCGTAACACATTGTGTATTTTGCGATTTGAACATCCACAAGTTGCGGCATTCATTCTTTTATGGTATGTAAATGTGTGTGTATCTTATGAGTCGATATACTTATGTATAATAAGAGGAGTGTTCGAGCATCAGACTAACAAACAGACGGCGAACAAACAGCATACACTGAAATCGCTTCGATGGAAGCCATAATGACTTTAGCTTCTTTCTACGAACCGAGAAATGACTACCAATTTAGAAATACCGCTTTTGACTTGCGAGACAGTGTGGCGATTGCTTTAACTCGTAACGTATATATATTTATATGAATATGCATTTTTACATATAAAGCATTAAACTTTTGTGATGCTTTGCGTTAAATTTCGTATGGATTGAATAGCACATAAGCATGTGGTAGTATTTGATTTGACCAAGTAGGTACATTTCATATGATAACATAATATATTAAGTTAATTTATAAAGATCGGTTCAAACGTACCGAAAATTGTTGAATGCAATTATATTTGCAATTGCGTAATATTCTAGGCTGCTTCAATGACGGTCTAGATTCGTTAAGTTTTTAATAGGGTTATGTGCCAATCTACTCCTTCGATTTACCTTGTACGAATTTTCTTTCCATATTGTGACCCAAGCGCAGCCAATATTTAAAGTGCTCTTCTTACAGATCTTGCGGTGTGGGTATCAAGGTATCTCCTAGGTTCTTTTAAATAGGAATACTAAATATATGGCCGTTATATTGCTATTGCAAATTTTATTTAAATATTAACGTTTACTTAAACAGAAATAGTGTTAGTTTAATAGTAACTGAAATAAATGGAGCTATTTATATAAAAATACTTTATCAAATAAAATACAACTCAAACTTATAATTGGTGATGGGATAATAAATCAAAGGCACGCATTCCGATTACTGCTTCCTAAAAGGGTCGTCATGACGGGGTAGCTTTTGTGTGTTATTAAAAAAATTATTGTTGTATATAAATACAATAAGGGATGGATGGTGTTTACTTTTATTAGTGTATAAGTTATACAATGGCTCCCATTGTAATTTTGGGAACACACGCTTTTAAAAATACGTTACACTTGATGAATGTGCGAACTTCATCTCTATTGCCATTAAGACTTAATGAGCCGAAATAGGTCTAGGCAATTTGTTATTGAGTATTCGCATTCCATTAAATAATTCAAAACCACAAGTGTCACGTGTTCACTTTCGTGTGGTTATTAGACCATTACTTGCACATATGTTATAAAGTGAAAATAATCTGATGAATATTTTTACTAAAATTATGTATTTATATTTGTATATTCTGTATATACTGAATACTTTTTACAATAGCAAGTATAAGAAATATATAATAAGTTTTAGTACAAATTAGCAGACGTATTTATATTCTATACCGAATATAGTATAAGGTATTGGTAATCATCTTATTATATTTTAGTAACACTACTCTTTACATGGCGCAAGCTCGTTCATTGTGTAAAATACTTTGTAAACAAAGTATATTTAAAAAAAAGGTCTGTGTTTTTGTTGTGTTGTGTTTTTGATAGCTGCCCCTCCAACCCCCAACAGTACACAATAAAAGCGCTAAAGTTCTCAACCAATTCGGAAATCGAATACACAACTGTGACTAGCGAAAAGCTTCAGGACCGCTTGTGTTAGCCAGCATCCCTACAGACCAATACAATTAATAATATGCAAACGTAAAACAAATCACAAATAATTTTTTATAGCAACATTCGACTAACTTTATCCTAATTCGAACTTTAGCTGTCATCCCAACTATATGGTCCAAATATGACCTTTCGAGTAAGACAGCATTGACCACTTCATAAACAGCATGTTATATTTATTAGCAATCTTTTAAAGCTCTAAATTATTTTTAAAACAACTAAAATTAAAATTGTTATTTAAATTAATACCGTCGGTCCGTCCATGCTCATATTTTCGTTGTGCATTCTGAAAAAGGTATCCAAAATGGATATGTGATATATTCGTAACAAACTTTGTATGAAAGCTAGTGATTTGAAATATTTTAAAAAATAAAATAAATTTGCATGGTATAAAAGCTATTGATTTGAATAATTTTACAAAATAAAATAAATTTGAAAATATAAAAGGTAGTAAGGCCAATCGAGAGCCCGACACGCAGACAGACAAGAATCCAAGTTGCTATTTATGTATATATATTTTTAGGGGTGGAGTTGCTTCTTTTGCCTATTACATACATGTCCATAAGCCCTATGTGCGTTTTTTATATATCTTTTATATTTACTGTATATAAAAATGTGTTTTCATAAGTAGTCTGTTAGAAATAAAATATGAAATATGTTGAAATGCTCTTGTCAAAGGGAAGCGACCAAGTAAGATTATATCATTTCGGGGTTTGTCTCTGGTAGATAATTTCAACCCAGCTTTAAGCTGTAGTTACATATATTTTTTATTTTCTAAGAAAGCCAGTAGCATTAAAACAAACAGAATATCACAAATGCAATCCCTAACGCGCATCTTACAGCACCATTTGTGCATTTACCGGGGAAAAAGACACTGCGTCTGAAAAAAATTAAAACATTAAAACATACAAAATACTTATTACCTCAAGAAAGTCAGATGTTATCGACACCGCAATAATAAAAAAAGACGTTTCTGCAATTTTTATACAAAAATAAGAACGAAATAAGATATGCTCGGGTGTTACCGTGTATACTTATAATTATATAACTTAATTATTCATTCATAGTTTAAGGCGTATGTAAAACGTTAAAAAAATGTCATTCTTATGGACAAATATTTCAAAAATTCAATATTCACGTAGTAATCGAGTATCTTACCACAAACTCAATATAATTCGTACTATACTACATATATGTAATATGCATGCCTCTTTCTTTAGGTTTTTTATACACTACACATATTCGATAAAAGGGCTATATTGGCTTAATACATATGAATATATAAAATAAATCAAATACCTCTGCCTTACGATTTGCAATTTACATTTTTTTCATGTGTAAAATTGTATATAGTTAATGGTTTTATGTTTTAATAGTAATTCAACAATTTATATTTAGTAATGGGTCCAAATCGCTGTTGCTAGGTAAAGTGCGCAAGTTTGCGCCGGTGTGTGTTTTTATGTGTAAATGCAAGGTTGATTAAATGTTTGTAACGGTACCTGGTCGGTATCCTTTTAGTCAAAGTCGCACTTACTTATTTTATCTTAATATTTGTAAAAAGATTTCCGTATAACTTTAACAATAGTTAAACAAAAATAGTTTGACATGGTCAAATTATTGATTGTGCAAGTGTCTTTTAATTTAATGGGAGTGTTGCAATTTGCGAGGGCATGTATGTACCTTGAGTTGTAGAGCTGTATCACAAAGCTTTACGAAATCAAATCAAATTAATTTGAATACGTTCATTGAAGTCCTAAAACATATAAAATCCTGGTTTATTAAACGCTTTGACGTTAAAGAATATGATAATCGGAAGTACCAATTTTATTTATTAATCATATCAGATATATTATTAATCGGAAACAGCTTCGTCAGTATTTATTTAAATGTTTCGCAATTTGCATTGTAAAAAGAATAAGTAAATATTGTTATACAGATTGTTCATTTTCGTATAGAATGATTGTGATTTAGGAAAGCAAGTCGAGCTCTTGATTGGTCGTGGTTCTAACCACATTTTTGCTTGAAAGTAGTATGGTATCTGTGTATAAAATTCATTATACAATTATATTAATAAATTAATCCAAAATGTTTGTGTATTACCTATATGCTCGAGAGTCGCGGAATCGGTTACAACCGACAGCACCATTCGTACTTGATTTTTATTTAGCATTATTTGTAGAATTACTACACCACTTACTATATTGGAAAATAATGTACACAAGTTATAAATGGTATAACAGGACCATGAATAGATTAATAATGAATATATACATACTTTATACTATATAAATTGGCTACTGATAAATTGGTTTATATATTATTGATGTTTATCAATAATATATAAAAATATTTAGAAGACTGAATGTATAAACAAATACATTCTCTTTCTTACCCATGGGTTTTTAAAACTGAACGAGTTTCAGCAATTATAACAAACAAAAGAGAAACATCACTTCCATTCCTAATGGGGGGTAAAGAAGTTGCAGCGCTAAAATCTTTCATCTTACCGCTAATACGCTATTCCAGCTGGTTATAATGGTTATGGATGAATTAATAGTGTGTATGCCAAAACAAATACAATTAAATAATGAAGCGTTAAAAACTGAATTAATTTGTGTGCGGCGTGTTTCATCATTATTTATCCAAATTATGTTTCAAAGCCGACAAAAAGGTTTAAACATTTTTAAGTAAATTATGTACAAACATATGTATATAAAATACACAAAACACGAAAAAACACACAATAACAAATGATTTGCTTTTAAAGTGGAGAATATACTATATTCTATACTACATATACGACAATAAAACGATTTTATTTTGTATACAATATTTAACTCGTTGAATATACATATGCATAGGTATGTTATGTTCATAAAATTCCCCACACTCGTCTAGAGCATTCTTAGTAGCTTTATTTTTACAAAAGTAATATTCTAATTGACGGCAAATTAATTATTATTTATAAAATAGTTTGTTTATGGTAAAGATAATTTCATGCGTTTAATAATTTTTCGGTGCGATTGTGTGATGAATATACTTAAATGGTGCAAGTCAGTAATAACATATTTTGACTGTCTTGAAAAAGGCAAACGAATGCTCATGCGAAGTCTTCGCTTTTTTCTTCCAACATCAACAAATTGGGTGGTGTATAAGCAATGCTGGAAACAAAGTAAAATGAAAAAAAGCTACATTTCGTTCATCGAAGATTATATTCTCTTTCAAGTGTATCTGTTTATTGTTTTTCCGAAATTTTCAAAATATTTAAAGTCTTTTAATTGTACTGCCTAATTATGTATTAGTATACATAAAATAGTATTAGTATATATAAAATTGTATAGTACTAATTGTATAGACTCGATAATTTTATGGAAAGAGTATATACATGTGGGATTCAAATATAAAATAGCATATTGCTTTTCTGTTTAGTGGCGACTGAATGTCTTTCGGTTAAAGCAATTTGGTGAATATTGCTGGTTATCGCTGACGGCTGCGTGAGTTAAACTTTACTTCGCTAAGGTGTGAGGTTCAGCTATAAAAGTTAATTATTATGGAAATATCATTCACAGAACGATTACGAATCCTTTACCACAAATTTATTTATTTTTTTATAATTTACCCTTTATCAGCGAGGTTCATAATGTAGCTTACTTATATATAACGCTTGAAAATATTTAACAATATTGAACTGCAAGCACGTGACCTTCAAGTGCCTTGGAGTAATATTCGATCAAAAACTTCAATTTATCTTTAATAATTTTTAGCTAATAGAAAATTTACCATATTTTGATAAATTTAGAGTGGATTTTAGAGGGACAATATCAAGTTGAAGTAGCGTTATACAAAACATTTACGTACTGCAGTACACATTTTTTACAACTTTTCAATTCTTTTGAACCACACTTCTGTCTTTCCTCACATAAAATCAATTTTTTGGAAACTTAACAAACAAAGTACATTTTACAGTTAACAATGCACACACCGCTAAACAATTTATTTGCCGATCATAAACCGATAGCGATATTTAATATGCCAGCTGACTTAACGTGCCTAAATATGTACATATGTACATACATACATACATATGTAACTTCAAATGAATTATAAAATTTCTCTACGCACAAAACGAAACATTCACACCAGAAACAAACAACACAAGCTGCGCATTTTATAAGAAATGTGCTCTCTATACCTATTACTTTCATAACTAAGATCGATGCTTATAGTTCAATTTTAAAAGTACTTTTAGTAAATAAATACGACACGTTGCAACGTATGGCTTTCATTTAAAAGAAAATCAAAGTATACAAAATGTTAATATCTTTATTCCGTTTATTGTATAAGATAACTAAGATGACAAATGTTGCATCAATTGTTTTTTATGTTAAAAAACAAATCATTTTTAAAACAAATCTGCATACTATTATTATATTATTTTTTTATTATTATTATAATATGGCGTATATGGTTAAATTGATTTGGTAATATATATTATACTTAATAAAATAAGGCGGTTGGAGATAGCTCTTTATTCACCAACCCATATCAAATGCGCCTAAAAAAATGTGTACACCATTTTACGCCCTAATTCGATTGAAATAGGGTACAAAGGTCTTCATGAATTTGTGTAAATGTATATATGTATGTATGTAAAAGCAGGAAGGAACTCGGACCCCATGTTCTTGATCAGGGCGATGAACTAAGTTGATAAAAAAATTCTCATCTGCCCGTTAGTATAATCCAAGAGAATTTTGAATGTAATAGTATAAGCTACAGACTAGCTTTTCTATGGCATCGAAAAAAACATGTATATTTTTCTATTTCACCGTACCACCGTCCCACATTAACAAAATCAAAAACAGGAATTAACTGTTCACCGTGAAGTATAGCCGGGCAAACAACGGACACGCAGAGGATCACAGCTTATCTAAACGAACATATAACTTTAACTTTTATGGACAAAAAACAGGGTATTAATATTTTGTGTGGTCATCCTTCTGCTCAACAACCATTTTGTCTCAAAAAAATAAATCTTTCCAACTCCCAACATACAGGACCATAACATGACCGTGCCACTGCCGTGCTTATGGCTTCTTGCGCGCTATTCTACTGTAAAAATTATTTTCCCGAAGCACTCGACGAATGGTTTCCGGGTGACTTGTCTTGCTCAAGTCTGCCTCCACTGGTCACTTTTCGTCCCAAAAGCTTGCGATTTTAACGGATTATCAAGACGATATAGCCGCCATTGTCAACCGTTCTTTTTTTGCGGAAAAAACGGTTTACAATTCTGTGCACAGCGGAATCATACAAACCAACCATCTCACCGATTTTCCAACGTGAATGTCCGTTTCTTTAAATGGTTTAGAACCAGTTCTCGTTGCTCTACTATTGTCCTCTTCGATCTACGCACAAATTTCAAGTGCACTGACTAACGCGCAGAAAAAAAACAATAGTTACATTGAATAATTACAAACCATTGTTCAGCTGTGAACTTTATGTTTGCAATAAGCTGTGGCATTTTTGCAGTTTTTTTCATTCTAAAAAGTGTCTAAAATATAATAAGAAAAATGTGTGCTGAAACGATATTATTAGTTTAATTACAACACTACCGACCAGCACTTAAATAATTTAAATATCTTTCTTAGTTTGGTTTATATAGCGCATCAAAATTTTTGAAATGTGTTGATCTGTATATACTTTACATTAATTTATACACTAATTGAAGTTTAATACATACTATTGGGTGTTACGTGCTTTTGCGTAAGAGCGTTATACCCTTTAAGTTACTTTCAATGGGTTCAAAAAACATTACTTTTGTTTGTCAGCTTTTAGTTTTTATTATTCTAATTTGCCAATAGTTGAATAAATTATTGATTAAGTATCAGATAGTTTAAAATAAAAGGTTGTGCAAAACAAGTTTGTTATATCCACCAGCTAACAAAAATAATTGTTTTTTTTTAGTTAAATACCCTCTTTGCATCAGTTAAAAGCTGAAATACTGAAAATAAAATTAATAGATGACTTTTATCAAAAAATATAATTAGGTGCATAAATAGTTATTTAAGTTTTTTAATGCAAGTTTTTCAAACTTTTGTTTTTATATTAATAAATAATTGTATTTGTTTTGCAAATAGTTTTTAACTTTGTATTATTAGATATTTATTCAAAATAATTCATCTACCTATATACAGTTGTGTTTACTATTTAAAATATTAGTTTATTAATACAGAGAGATGATATACATATATGTACATACTTAAAAAGGCAACTAAACTAGTTGTTTACATATTTATTTTAATAAGTAGTTTAAATATTATTTATTTTTGCACTATTTTATGTTGTGTTTTATCCAAACTTGTCTTTAGATATGCCTCTAAATATAGTCTATTTTTCAAATATAACTCTCAACTCTCATGAAAGGAACTATTTTTATATACATAAGTAAGTTAAATAGATATATACTTTTTGTTCAATCACTAAGGATAACCTTAAAGGATAGTTTCTAGATCGTTCGCATACCAGAGCTAATTCTATTTTGAACTTCAGATCCTCGGAATGTATGCGGCGGTGGTAAGATTGCAAAATTGGAAGAATAACTGTTGCTTATACTTCCGATTGGTGCTGACATCATTAGAAGTGGATGTGCCATAGCCAAATCATACGTTAAGGTGGAGAACCCTGAAGTCTGAACACTACTAGAACTAAGGCCAGATACATTGACACCAGCAGCATAATGAATAAATGGTAGATGACCAGAAGCTGTTATTGTGTGCAGTGGAGGTAGTGGACGATGGCGTTGGTCGTCAATACCAGTGGAAAGAGTAGTTGGCATACATTCGGCAGATGATGTTCGTGTACAGTCATAAATTTTAGAGCAAGAGTTGCTACACTCTACAACATCAATATCAGTGCGATCATCGCCGTTGTCTTCATCCTCTGAGACTTGCTCCGGCTTATCAGGTGTGATAAGACTTTCTATTGTAAATGAACGTTTTGGTCGATTACTGCCTTCCAAATCCAAATTTGCTGATGACTGTAGGTTGCGCGTGTTCATTTCAGTCAAACTAGTATTTTCGGTGTTTGTTATTTGCGGCAGAGTTGAACTGTGTCCATGTGGTAAACTGCTATGATGCAGCATTGTTGGTGTTAATCGATTTGCATGGTGTATCAAAGCTGCACTGGACTCAACATTCATAGCTGTATTACTTATGTCCATTGCCGGAAACTGAGATATACTGCTTCCAGATCGCGCAGTAAAAAAAAAACGATTTATATTCGCTAGTGCAGTCAACTCCTCATTAAGTAAATTTTTATCATTTTTATGTAACTTAAAACGCTTTCTTCGTCGTAACAAGCTGCCGTTCTCAAACATATCAAACGCTTGTGGGTGTAATGCCCAATAGGCACCTTTACCGGGCCTGTCTGGACGTCGAGGGACTTTTATAAAGCAATCGTTAAAACTTAAATTGTGTCTTAGTGAGTTTTGCCAACGCTGCGTATTTTTTCGATAGTATGGAAACCTGTCGGTTATAAATTTATATATGTCGCTCAATGGTAACATTTTTTCTGGCGAACTCCAAATGGCCATTGCTGTCAGCGATATGTATGAATAGGGGGGTTTCTGATCACCGTAAGATTCACGTGAGGGCCTTGGCATTATTTTGATTTTATTGATTTAACGTTATTAATTAAATAAATCACTGCTTACACACAAAATAGTATTAAACTAATATTTTTATATTGCTAGTATCATATCGTACATGCACAATTTTCCTTATATAAGATCATTTAATTCGATTAACACAATAAACTTAATACTGAATGAGTAGCGTCTCCAGTTTTTTATGTAGTCTGTTTCGACAAAGGTAAAACAGTCGGCGACGGAAAATAAGTTCGCGAGCACACGTCAAAAATCGTCACACAAATACTACGCTTCTGATAAGCTTAAGAAAAAGCAACAACAGTAAACGTAAAAGCGCTCTCCAATGTTTGACCGGTCTGGCGAATTACCATCTAAAGCTGAATACGAATACGTGAGCAGCAGTGGCAACTTAACAGTGAGGTTGAAGCGAAGATAACGACAGACCCGAAGCAAAACAAACGAAGAACCCGACTCACATAAAACAAAATCACTCTTACAGCAGACTAACAGACGGCGTGTCGGTTATTGTACTAAGTGAGCAATGCAGTACAACCAACCACAGTGAGCAATGCAATCAAAATATAATCACTCACATCATTGCCCCCGTGCTCTCTCCCAATCACCGCCATGCCAATGTATCATCCCTCTAAAACGGCAAAACTTCAAAGAAGAGAGCCGAGAAAAGAGTCAGAGATTTACTAAACGAACCAAACCAGTTTGGTCAGACCACACTACGCCAATACTATGGCAAACAAGACGATAGTATAGTAGTAGGGAGTGTCTACAGGCATGGCTTTGCGACTACAATAAACGACTACACAAACGACTAAAAACCAGCCGGCAGCTGACGACCCAATATGAGCGCGAGGTGTTGAAAAAGAAAATTACATCCACTTTAGCGATTTACTGATTTTACGTTTTCATAATCTTGTTAGTTAATTTGGATGGTTAAGACCAAGTCTGACGTTGCTGCAGGACAGACTACCAATACAATCTAAAAATAGCTTCCGTAAAAAAGAAATTTACGGCAACATATGCATGTAAATATATATATGTTAGTTATTTGTTAATAAATGATAATAATAAAACTTCTGTATTATTCATAAACTGACAAAAATTTATAACATCGTCGCTGAGTAGTTTATAACTATATACTATACTTCAAATAAAATAAATATTGTCAAGTAATCCCAACCGATAAAAAACTTATATATTATTTGTATATATGTTCATATACATATAAGTAAATAGACCTATATATATACATATATCTATCAATTTAAGTTATAAATATGAATATATTTGTACATTGTATGTACATATTCAATTTCTACTTAGATTCAGTGTTAATACAGATAACAAGGTACTCATCATCTAAAAGTAAGAATAAGTAAAAAAAACGACTGCTCAAGAGTCAAAGTATTCAACAATCGTTGTGGCAATGGGAGAGCAGTTGCATAGAAAAGCTTTTCGTTAGAGAGCAAAAGAGCAAGGCAGAGAACGTGCGAGCTAAAAGAACGAGATGGACAATGCTACGTACACGACCAGCACTATGAGCATTTTTATTATAATTAAAAAAGGATGGCAATATGGTGCCCGATATTTTATTATCTGCCTTGCTTGCTTCTCATTTGTTCAAAATAATTGGCTTATTTGATTGGTTCCTGTAAATTCATATTTATTTAAGCGCCGAAATAACTTAACCTAACCAATACAATTTTGCAATAGACATATTATTTTGATTCAATAAACTTAGATTTGATATAAAATAGAATCTAGAAATAATAATTATTGTTGAATTTGAAGTAAATGATAACGTGAATTTCCAAGCAAATCTTTAGTGTACTGTGCATTGTTAATACTTTTGTATTTCTCCCAAAATATCATAGTATTAACCGGTTATATCCCGTACACTTTTAAACCTTTATTTAATTAAATTTTAAAATTATTTTATTTTATTGGATAAGATATTTAATATACAATTATGTATGTACCTGTGAACTGGGGATATAGACGGATATATTAATTGTTGACTTTTGTTGCCGTAATGCAACCTGAGCGTCACAGAGAATCCAGGTTCAACTGTATTTCTTAATCTAACATATTTTATTTTAACAAAAGCTTTGATTTCGAATTATTGAGCTACCACTTTACTATAAAGTTGATATATACTATGTATGTTTATAAATAGTAAACTTCACAGCATAGTCATAGTCGAAACCATCATTTTAACCGTACAAGAATATATTCGAGACAATAATAATAACCGACTATCTGGTCGTTTGACTGTATTTCTATATTACTATTTTTTGAATGTGTGTAACTTTTTTTAAGCTAAAAAAGCACGAAAAACTAAAAAATACATGCAGATGTCAAAAATAAAAAAAAACCATGTAACAAGGTTAATATTGGGAGTTCCCTAATAGGAAATACCCAGCTGCCGTTGCAAACATTTTATCCCTTTTGCGTTCATATATGCATTCAAATATACACACATGTACATGCACAAATTGAATAGATCCGTAACATCACAACAGCTTTGTTTTAAAGTGCTTGCACAAACCATTATACATACCGTTTTAAACAAAAAACAACCTTGTTAATGTGTTAATGAAAATAGATGCATTTATTTATTGATTCGCATGACTTTAATATTTTCTGCATGTTTTACCTTTTACTATTTATAAGAAAAGTCGTACCATCTAAAGGTTTAATTCGGTGGCGCTACTATCTAATATATTGCATTAATTGTGTAGGTTGGCCAAAAAGCAAACCGGTATGAAATTGGAATTTCAATATGTTTAAACTGAAACCAAAAACAAATCAGCTAACCCAAATTTTAGTCGACCTAAGCCTGAACCACTTCCACTTTTGTATCGGGTTGATATTTGTCAAACAGAAAATTGCTACCCAAATATGAATAATTTCTGATCTTAAAACTAAAAATACGTTGGTAAATATTTTATTATTATTACAAGTATTGGGTATATCTGACAAGGCGATAACCTGCCCCAGCTGATTACCACTAAAGAAAATAAATTCGTAATTACCTGCTAATGAGTGGGAGATGCCTTAAATTCAGCTGGCGGTTTAAGCATTTCATTGCATGCAGCGCTCTTTACTCAGCCACTGAACTTGGGCCCCACTATAGAAAATAAATACTGGTATGTTTACTTAAATAAAAGCATGATTTATTAATTAATTGTACAACATCAAAAGTGAATTCAAAACACAAGGCTTTTGTATATTCATTACGTTTTTTCCATTGACTGGACTAAGACTCCGACACCGTTGGGAAATGCATACTACTAGCTATCATATTCATTTAAAATAGGTTTAGGGAATTATTGGTGGCATGTTTCAATATTTTATTTTATTAGTGATATAAATTGCAACTATATTTATTAAATATTTTTTTTTAGATATTTATAAGAATAATTCCCTTTTGAATACTGATATTTAGATTACATATAGTCAAAATTATATTAATAGACTGATATTTATATATTAAAACTGTCAGTAATTTGTTTTATTTTTATTCATAATTATAAAAAATACAGATTTGGTAGCGTTGCAAATTACTAACACAAAATTCCTTTTTCCAACATTTTTACAAAAAAATATTTTTGGTTAGATATTTATTGGCAATGAGTTATGCTTAAATAAAAGTATAATGTCGTTTATGGTAATATAATGTTATTACAACTACAGTCACAACACATTTCACGGTAAGTTTAAACACAACATGAAAAATTTGACTGCTGAGGGTTGAGTTAGCTGTTTAACCAATAGGCAGTCATAAATCTTTTACGCATTTGCCGCCTCATTGTTACACTTACTGAATACCCACCCAGTCGTTTTGACAATTGCTTGTAATAATCAGGATATCCGATTTTGTGTGAGCATATATAACAGAAATAAACGCTTTAATGTTATTTGGTTCGGTACACGGTTTACAGTTGTTACAATTACCTATTGTCTGGGACGCAGTAGCGATCCCCAAACTAACCCTGTAAAAATAAACAAAGCCTTAACCTTCTTCGGATATAAAATACAAATGCCGTTAAATTCAAATTACATTTTATAATTGTTTGCATTTTTATCTGTATATATATGTATTTTTAAAAAATTTATATATATTTTGTTATTAAGCTTTGTAAGCCTATTACTTAGACAAGACAAAACGTTAATAAAAAAATCTCCGACCCTATAATGTTTAAATATACTTGGTCAGTATCAATACCATTAAGATACAGTCATGTTTATCTGTTCGTCCGTCCGTGCGCTTGATCGTATCTCAATACTTAGGCCAAGCTTATCATTCTTTGTTACCAATTTTTTAACATCGATAAGAATGGGAACAAAGATTATTTTCGTATGGCTTTTGAGAATATCTATAGATAATAAAATATTTAACAATGTTTAAATGTGAAGGATATGGCACAGATAATAAGAGATAGAGCCCCAATTGAATATACGGAAATTTTAAATATTGCCCTATTGGCCAGAATTCAATTAAAAAATCAATTAAAATAACAACTTAAGTCTTGCGTCTTAAATCATGTTTTTAGTGAACACATATGTATATGTAAATGCAATGGTAGTTTAATGCTTCTAAGGGCAAGTTAATAGGGGATAGTGACAGACTATCTGGCTACTATGGTTAGCTTATTCGCTTATATTTATTTAATGTCTATATTTAAGGAATTTGGTATAAGGTATTTAGAAGTGCGTGTAAAATTAGTTTTGCGTTTGAATTATTATTAAAGTTAAAATCTTATCTTAAAAAGTATACCTACGTTTAGTGTTAGAAGCATTTCGAGTAATAAGGTAATATTGTTTGTTTATCTACGTAATATTTGTTAGATATTTCCATTTTCTAAGGGATTTCTTATATTTTTTAATAAGAAGTTGATATTCTTACGTTTTGAATGTTTTTTCAAATAAACTGTGACGGTGTCCTGCTGTTGCGCCACCTGTCGCGTTAATACACACAATACATATGCTCATTGTTTCTATGAAATAACGAGACCCATAAATTTCAAGTGGAAATTGTTATGTTTGATGGCAAAGGTGTTAAGATAATTAGGGGTATTGGCTTCAAAAATTAGGGGCGCAAGTATCTTTACTTTTTAGTTGCCGACAGCACAGCGGCACGTCTAATTTTTCGTCGCTGAACCACAAACAATGTGTAAAGAAAGGCGGTCATAGGTAACTAACTATTAATTTCCTACATAAGTAAAAATATATGCATGTATGCATATACACGCAAGAAATTTAAAAAAAAAATTTTAGCCAGGATTGTGGTTTCTAACATGTACGTTACTGAACAGTAAAATAGTTGTATCCCTATAATGACAACAAAGTAATGCTTAATTTGGAAATAAGCATATTTTGTTTTATTAAATGTTATCGTTTGCTTATCTTAAAATCAGTCATGACCAAATTGAATTTAAGAATAGTCATTTATACGAGTTATTTCTCTTTCATTTGAATTTATATCACCATCTAGGTATATAAGCATGGGAAGACATCGTTGAATTATACTTACTAAATAATTAATACTATTACTTTGATGAATATGTATATAATTAATTAAATTCAATTTGGCCATGACTATATTTATATATATATATACTAGCAGACCGGCGAACATAGTCCCGCCCAAATGTATCGCCTACTACATACAGCTGACTATTCGAAAAACATGAACATTTTAGATTAATCACGCAGACTTCCAACGATTGACCATACGATTTATTTATATATCATCCCAAAAGCCAATCGAATGGGAAATTGAATCCAATGGACCGAATTTTTGTTAAAATAAACGAAATGACGAATGTCCCACCAGGAGCATCGATAAGGTAAAAGCCTCCAGTTCCATTGTCAACAACCTTCATCATCGAACCGCACACGTTCTTCTGCTCGGCATTCAATAGCGGCACATTTGTTCGAACGCTTTCGGCCAATTTACTTGAGTATAGTCGTCCTCCTGTTGAAATTGAACGCATTGTGCATTGAAGGATTTGACTCTGGCATTCCCAATGTCGACAGTAGACTGCCCTACAGGCGCATGCACATGTCTTCGATCAGTATTAAAGCTTTATTGTGAATCTCTTTGTTTAGGCAAGAGTGAAATTCGAAGTCTTCGTGCAAATGTTGTGCGAAATTTTGGCAGCCATCTCGTCCTTGTAATTGTCTCAGTGCGGTCGGGTTCAACAGATGACATGTGGCTATGAATATTGAAAATAATGTACGAATTTGAATCGTAAGCGCAGACACAGTAGCATCGGCGAGCGTTGATTGATAGGATGTAGGGCCTCTGATGTTCCTTTCTCCGGCGTTGAAACATCTTCCATGCAGCGTTCCATGTACATATAATAGTGTGGCATTGCCGAATAAAATAAAGTCCTTGCGAACAGATCGCTTTCACATGTCGAAAAGAAATTTGTCAACGTTGTCGCTGGTGGCCGTTCTGCTCTTCGCGTCCGAAAAGTAGAAACACTGGAGGTTTTCAAGTGAACTGAAATTTCGCCAACTCGAATATACTTGATATGAGAGATAATAAAAATATTTACCTACTGCGCATGACGTATAAGCACTAATAAAGAAATATGAGACCATCTTCGTTGTCATCCCTACTCCGTGGTGTTTACTGGGCGAGATGTAACACCGGTGCCACATGGAGGGGATAACTAGGCAACAAAATCTACACGAATAAGTTGCAGTCGCTGAGATCGACGCGTTCATATAAGATATATGGAGAGGGCTAGATTGATTCGGTAATTGAAGGAATGTATACATAAATATACATATCTACTTTCTGGGGTTGAATTTGAAATATTTTTATTCAAACTTTTCACACATTTTCTACGTATTTAGGGTATAAATTGCCTGGTGGACATAATAAATATTTTTTAAAAAGCAATATACCTTTAACAACTAAATATGCCAAAAGTGTGTTTACTAATATAAAAATGAGTTGTTCTTATTTTTAGCAAATAGGAAACTTCTGACTCATATAGTGTACACGATGTGAGCTGATATGCGCGACCTTTTGAAGATTTGCAATTGTTTAACAGATGAAGTAGAACTATTATACATTTATTTTATATAATAATGCCTATATGTACACGCACATTACATTTTACATAACAATATTATTAAAAATTGTTGCATAATATGTTTTTCCGCATTAATCAAAATGTAGTTTAACACAACTTTGAAGTTATTGTTGCAGAATTAATTGAATAATGTCATAATTATTTTACACTAAAAATCTGCATACAAATTTTCGGAAAAACTAAAGTTGAAAGGTACTATATTTGATTATATAAGTGCACCATCCCAGCGATCAAATTTTTGAACAGCTTGGCCGAACACTAGTCATCACACTCGATTACATCCTTGATGTACTATTATCAGCAAACATCTGGTTGATAGTGGACCTTCGCTTTATTTGTTATCCTCAGACAATATCTTTGTATTTGTTTCTACCAAATGCCTCAATAGGAAACCAATGAGGACGCTATGCAGCTGCGGCTATTAGAGCAGCGTCATATAAGAATTTTCTAAGCTTTGAAGCTTAAGTCCGTAAAGATTGATTTCGCCATTCCACCACCTTCTTGTTTTTACCGAGTCGCATGATAACAAACAGGTTTATTTTTGTAAAGCGTTAGCCACCTATTTTTTGCAAAGATTCCAGCTCTGCATAATGACTCAAAGCCTTTTCTTGCAAATTTTTCGAGTTGTCCGACACTATCAGACGACCTCTTTAAGAATTCATCAGAAAAATAGTATATTCCACTTCCATTTGATAGCGATAACGTTGGCGAGTTTTACTTAGGTACTACAAAGTCTGAATGGCTGCAAGCTGATATCATATGGCGAAACAATTTCTAAAAGTAACATCTAGTTATGCTATTCTTTACGTTCCTTTAACAAAGTGTTTGGAGTCACAATGCATACGTAAACATATACCTCATCATATGTTGTAGCACAGAGCAAAGAGACCGACAGAGATCAAACTGGCGTAAAACATTGAGTATACAAATACTGGCGAGCGTATGGCATAGATACGGACTCTTTGCGGTGTTTAACTGCCCGCTTAGAAAAATGTTTGCTTTTCCAGTTTTCTCTTTATATTGCCTTTGTACTTAATCCGTTTAAATTTGACCTTAGCAAGATACGCAGTCTTTGTCCTTTTTTACACTGCTGGTCTTGGGTAAGACACACGATCATTTGCATCATAATTTGTGTAATTTATTTTTTTACTGATTATTTAGCTGTTAAGTTTAAGTTTTTAAGTACTGAACACAACGTCGTTAGGGATAAAATTGATCATCGGCCAAATGTCAGCCTTTGACTTAATCGGAACTAAAACTGTTCAGTAATGTGTTCGTATTAAAAACTACAAGCCAAAGATTCATAATTTACATAAGCGTGTCATACATAATTATCTTGCATTTCTCGGGTTGATATTTTTAATTTTTTTGCTGTTTCTGTGGAGCCTTCAAGCCTCGCGTTGAGAGCTGTACCGCATAAAACGATGTGTATTTTAAAGAGGAAAGCAACTTCAATATATGAACAATTGGTCAAGTTACAGACGATTTTATTTAAAGACAAATTGGCTGTGTTTGAGAAAGTTACACTAACGGTACGGTTAGAGCAGATTGAAGATCTGAAAGAAACATTTTAATAACTCCGCTAAAAACTGCAACAGTTGGATTGTAACGAAATCGGCATTGAATTATACTGTAGCTAGAGGTGTCGATTTGGTGTGAATTCGCCAATCGCAGTTCGCATGTGACTCCATATATTATCTATTTACGCTGTTCAGTTCGATTCAGGCCGTATCCGGTTTTCCCGCCTATTAAGCTAACTACTTTATGCGGAGGATTTATTTCAATGTTTTCCATGGTAATAAATAATCACCCAGCCTTTACCAATATCGAGAAACAAAAACGCTCAGTATTTCAGGCGCACATTATAGAGATCTTGGGGCTTTAAGAGGTAGAAAATGGATCATTTACTATGCTTTGTTGATTCTCGGACAAATTCAACGCCAACATTCGTGCTCTCAAGAGTTCAGGAACCGGCAATCCAAGCAAGGAGGTAGAGACGCCTTGATCCGAAACTTGTAAGTCAGATTCCTACATGGAAATCCATGGAGCAGCGTTGCAGGACTCTCGAAACAGTTGATTTTGCAATGGCAACTTATGCGCCAAGAGCCCAGGTGGGCAAGAATACACATTTGCACACCAGACGCTCAGCTTTTGTTACAACCAGTTTTATTGCCCTTGGTTGTTGTCTCTGTTCTGATGCTGATCACTTCATATTCCATTGTAATAAATTTAAAAATATGGGTCTATCTTAATATAGTGAATAAGCTTGGCCTGTGTATAAATTGCCTCAGGACAGTCGTCTGCCAACTTGTACCCAATGGCTATCAACTCAGATGATACTTTGTTTGCCAACTCATAGCATTGATTCCACCGTCTACAGCTTCTGCATACATATTCCAGGATCTCAACAGTGATATTGTGCTACTAGCTACAGCAACTGGCCCTTCTTCATGCCATGTCGTGCCTTATTCGACTCCGGTTCACAGATCCAATTGATAACATCTCGGTTTTTATCTGAACTTCAGCTTAAACAACAGCAACACTACATGGAATAGGAGACTCCAATTTTCCGACGGATGGATTCTCAGTGAGCGTTAACTTGCAGTCACAGCTCTAGTTGCCTCTAACATTACTAACCAGCAGCCTAGCTTTAGTATAGACATTTCTAATTGAAACATCCCAACTAGCATAAAACTCGCATAAACATAACGTAATACATTACGCATCGTTGCGACAAATAAAACATTAAAATTTAAAAACATATTGCATTCTTTCACAACATCTAATAAAAAAGCTCATTGGTTTAACAAACACATAAAAAAAACTCTTTGGCGAAGACATTTCAAATGCCATCCATACTTCACTGCCAGCTTCCAGGCTGTTGATAGAAATAAAACTTTAACCTAAAATAATGCTTAATAACCCAAAGATTGACACCCCTTTGTTATAATTACTCGCAAATACACTTAATCTGTGTGAGCCGTGGACAATGATACGTTTTAAATTGTTATATTCCCTTGATTGATATGACTTGCCGTACAATTCAAAAATATAAACAGTTTGTTGAAGCGAAGTTAAAGACTTTAAATTTTTAACATATTCTCCTTGCTGGACTAACCCTTTCAGTCCATTGACGTTGGTAAGAGGGGTAAAAGTTGATTCTCCACTCCAGTAAGGTTGGTAAGATTTTAGTTTAGGTGTAAGTTCCATTGTGGATAATTGTACACTTAGTTTGGCTTTGACAAAGTTCTTATTAGCTATATATATAGCTATATCTAAGTGGTTGGCCGCGAACCAGCTGACTTATGCTGAATTCTGCAGTTGGCGGGATGTGTGAAACATAGTTGCTTATAGCTTGGCCTCTTTATTTATCAGATTCCGTGTCGCTACGATGTTTCCCGGTTTATTGACGTTTCCTTGTTAGAGCGTGGGTGCGGGATGGTTTGGATGGAGGGACGGTGTATAGTACCGATGTTTGTTCTCTATTTAAGTTCACAAAATTTTTGGAAAAATTGATCCGACAAATTCGGCGCCTTGCTCATTTGTCTAGGGATACCGAAGAAACTTATGAAATGTTTTACGGATTCGATAATATTGACGCAATTACTATTAGGTTTGGGGTAGACTGCTGCGAACGAAAACGTGTCTACAGTAGTAGGGTTGTGGATGTTATTAATAGTATAGACGTCAGGTTTTTTTGGTGTTTGAAAGCATAGGTTGTCGTGCCATTGGGATGTGGCCTTACAGTTGTATAAGTGTATATTTTTATATTTTTCTATAATTTTTTTTTGCAAATTATCCGAAAAATTAACTCTTTTATTATTATTATTATTATATTTTGTCATCAGATTAGCACACATGCTTTTTTTTTCATTTTTAAGAATTGTTACGTTTTCAAACTATTGAAATCAGTGTGTGTTAACCTGATGACGCGCAGTGTATGTATGAATTTTGAAAAGTAAAAATTTTATAATTTCAGTTTGCCTGAATTCTGAAGGTATTTGCTCTCTTGTACCTCTTGTACTTGAAAATTGTCAAGTGTCTTTTTAATTATTAAAGGGGATGTAGCAATTAAACAGGCTTTTGAAGGCACGAACTCTGGGTCAATAAATGGGTTTGTAGAGCCGGTATCTAATAAGATTTTTAATTGGGGTTTTTTGATTTTTAATTAGTATTAAATATGGCAAGTATGTGCCGTGAGATTGACTATTTATGAATGCGGTTGGTTTGAAGAGGCTTACATTTGAAATTTGCAGTAATCGTCGAGATTATTGGGATTTCTTCTTCGATGCTGTTTAGGCTACCGCCGAAATGATTGTTCTTTCGTTGATTTTGTGTGTTTGTATTGACTTTATGGTGAAATGTTTTGGGACGGTTGGGTATTAAATAGCTTTTGTGTATTTTTGCTGTATGGTTGTAAATTATTTCGTGGGAGGTATAGTGTTACTTGGTTCTGTTGTAGACGATTAGCAGTTTCGTTGAACCGTTTATTTTTATGATAGAAGGCCTGTTCAATTTTGGATTGCTCATAAGCTTGTTCAACGTTGCTTGGATTCTTGACTCTTATAAATGTGCGAAGTGTTTCGTGGAGGCTTAGCATATAGATGTATAATGATGTTACAATAAAAAGTGTCGTTTTGGCTTCAATTAGTGTGGCTGTGTGGCCGTTGTCATAAATTTTAGACAGGAATTGTCCTCTCAGTTTGCTAACGGCTGCGAACAATTGATTCAGTGATAAATTGTCGGGTAAGGTTTGCTATTCTCCCTTAAGAATTGCTTCCGATTTTTTACTACTGACTAGTTGTGTCAAGTTATCTTTGATCTCGTACCAGACCAATGAGACATTAGCCTGGATAAGTCTTTCGTACGTCTACGTTTAACTTTATTCCTGATATTCCTTAGTAAAAGCAGTCTGACAGGTGTTTCGTCGGTCTCTCTTATAAACATTATAACCTCCGCTACGTTAGTTATAAACTTGTCTAGTTGTCCTGGGTTGCCATCAAAGGCAAGTAATTCCTTTATGAAGGCTACAATGTCGGTAGGGCTTAAGGCACAGGAAATATTATTTATTCCGCTGACTATGGGAGTCATAAAAAGGGACGCAATGCCTGAGTCCATGTTTAGATTTGTGGATAATGTGGAAATAGTTTCTTGTACTGATGTAAGGGTAGCAGAGCTTGGAAGAACAGGTTTAGATATTAGTTTCGTAACGATTTTCTTTGACATTGGAAAAAAAGATTTTTTTCTCCCTAATGCACAATTTCCCTCGCTTATTATCAATGAGTATGAATTATGAATTGTATGGGTATATGTAATATAAATATGTGTAATAATATAAGTGTAAGACGTAAAAAATATGTAATACATATGTGTGTATAATAATATATACAAATGTACGTAAAATATATGAATGTATGTATAAAAATTTTCTTATTTTTGTGGGATTATGCATTAGTATACCGGTTGTTTGGTCAACATTATTACGTTGTAGAAAGATTTGCTGTTTTTACTTTTCTTACGTTCTGTAATGTATGTAATTTAGTACATGTTTTTTAAATTATGTTTAGTATATATTTTTTTGTTCGAATGTAGTTTTTTTGTTACATATGTATATATATGTATATATATGTCGCAGTGCTCAGCAGAGTTTGAATTCAATGAACGTTTAAGTTAGTTAGCACACATTATTGGTTGTCGCTGCGTAGAATACGTAATTGCGTCATTGGTTCTTGAAAAAGCATGAATTCTGGGAATTCCTTCTCTTTGAGAGAGTGAGTTCTCTCCTGCTGTTCTCGTAGCGTGACGGCATTGCCAGCTCTCTTAAATAGAGGCGTAGTCGTCGAGTGAGGCCCGGTCGCCCAAGAGAGAGAGGGAAGCAGAGAGCAAGGAGTAGCATAGAAATAAGCTCTGACATTTGAAATGGTGTGCACTTTGAATTTGACTCTTGGCGCGATCGGGACTTGGCAGAACAAGATAATACTCATTCTCCGTTATCAGAAGTGGGATCGGCCCTGCCACAGGACAATGAAAGTGTTATAAGTGCATTAGAAGCTCAAAATCGTGCCTTGTTAGAGCTTGTGAA
>SCDZ01000680.1:0-33972 GCA_004143845.1 Drosophila lacertosa | reverse complement strand
AACCAGATAAAATAAGCAGACACTTCGATTAAGTTTTGTTCAACCGCACGCACTCGTTGTCAAGAGAGAAGTGAAGCGTCGTGTTCGCGTGTACAAGCAAATGCCAAAGAGTAAAAGAAGAAGCGCAAGAAGATTCCGTGACTTCTTGCGATCTCCTCCTCAATCTCACTCACACATACAAGGATCAAATGAATGCATGTGTATTCATGTGACTTTTGCTCATATTTTACAACATATGGAATAATTATGTGCCATAGAGGGGGTCGTGTGGTGTGCAGTGGATGTCAAATTTTTAAATACTTGCACAAGCCATTTATAATTGAATTTTTATATTCAGTTCCCATGTCCGAAATGAACGTCTTCATTGGACCGTACTTCAATATAAAAGATTCAAAAATAGCTTTTGTGGCAGTGTTTGCGCTTTTATTTGCAATATTTTGGCATTTTGGACACTTTCGTATGTACTCAGTTATATTCTTTAGACATACCTCTTCAAAAATAATGTCATTTGACCTTGGTCAAGGTTTTAGAAATGCCAGTGTGACCTCCTTGTATTGGATCGTCATGGTATGAAGACAAAATAGCTTCTCTTTCTTTTTAATTTTTAATTAGGGTCACCGGGTTGAGTAGCGCTACTCTTAATGATTTTAATTTTGCATTGCTTATTTTCTTAAAAATTTCGATTGAAACTTGTTCAAAGCTGTTATCCCACGGTGCCACTTTGAGTTGGCTGATTTTATTTATACTGGCTTGCGTTTCAAGCCTTTGGAAAAACTGACCTAAGTCAAGAATTCCATTAGAATATAAATCGCTAACATCATATCTTGCAGTAATTTTCTTTCCATGTTTGAAGAAACATAACTTATTTTTTACATGCAAGGTCACTAATTTTCGTACTTTGTCATTGTTAATGACCTCGAATACGTTGGTCTTTGAAGCTTTTTCTAAAGACTGCCTATGCAATTCTACTTTTTCATTTCCTGCGCAGAATTTTTGTCTTCTTTGATATCTTGTAGTGACTTTTTTTATATTTCCAGTTATATTTTCTAATTTTTTGATGGTTATTCTTGATAACGCATTGGCTACATAGTTATTTGTTACCCTTTAGATATTCTGCTGTGAAATTATATTCCTCCAATTCAAGTCTCATACGTGATCAGTTTTCACAGTGAAAGGTCTACCATAGATATATATATGGTCTTAAATGTGTTATCACCCAATAAATGGCTGCTAATTCTTGTTCAGTTGTGCTCTTGTTACTTTCACCCTTTGTAAATGATTTAGATGCGTATGCAACAGGAATTTGGTGGCCAATATGGTTTTGAGTTAGCACCACTCGCTTGCTTACTTGCATCTGTTGTTATGCAAGTTTTTTTTGCTGATGTCTAGGTATTGTAACAGAGTTCGTTCTATAAGTTGAGATTTTAAATGTAAAAATGCATTTTGACAGTCTTCTGTCCATTCAAATGGAATATTTATTTTACATAATCTAGTTATGTGCCGCAAATAGTCGGCGAAATATTTTATAAAACGTCTATAATAATTACAAAATGCGACGAAACGTCTAGCGCTATCCGCATCATGGGGAACTGGGTAATTTTGAATGACATCGAATTTTTTTGTCATCCGGTAAGATTCCTATATCTGTGCATTTATGTCCCAAAAATGTGACTTCATGCATAAAAAATGAACATTTTTCAGGATGTAGTTTAAGAATATATTTCCTGCATTTGTAAAAAACATCAGGTTTTTAAACATATGCTTTTCGGAACAACCAATTACTATTAGATCATCCATATATAGGAATTCTTGAGATGGTTCAAGTCCAGAGAATGCTATAGTCATTATTCTCTGAAAAGAATTAGGCGCTATCTTTAAACCAAACGGTAATCGCGTAAAGCGAGAGTTATTGCCCGTTGAAAATGACGTAATATCTCTTGAATTTATTTCAAGTTCCATTTAAGGTGACACACAGTTTTTTCTCTTAATTCTGGATTAGCTTGAACTATTTCGTTATTCGAAAGTGATTCATATATAAACTTTTTTATATATACTCTTTGGTCGGTAGTTGCAATTGTATTTGCAACATAAATACCATTTTTATTTTTCTGGTTGGGAATTAATACGCTATCTTCATTTGATGATAGCTGAATTTTTCGGACAACTTGGGATCTTTCTGGTAATAGTTTTGAATTATTACCAGAGCTGCATGTAATCGGAACATAGATCGGATAATTTAAATGATTAGGTCTAATTATAAACCAATCTTCTGTAGGCTTAAAATCTAATTGGCAACTGTTTTTTTTTGGTATTGCAAAATGCAAATCTACTAAATGGAAACTTTGGGGGACTATATACTTATCTGTCTGTATCTCAATTGTCCATAGACCTTTAGATTTAATTAATTCATGGCTTATGCCTTGAATATTTATTATATTGTCATTTTGAATATTATTAAAAATAATCGGAATTTTCGTTTAGTATTGAAAAATCTGCAGCTATATTTATTAAAAAAGTTAGTTTTTTCTTTGTTGTTTTCTGATAAAAAGACACAAATATATTAAGGCTGGGATTGATAGTATGAACTTTGGTGTTTTTTACTGCTGAATATCTAAAAGTTGTTGGGAGTTTCCCTGGTTGTTCTGTGCTATTCTGATATTGTTGTTATTATTATTATTGTGGCATCTATTATTGTTATTTCCTCTGTAGGAGTTGCCACGGCCTCTAGAGTTTCCTATATATTGACCTCGTCCTCTATTGTTGCATTAACTGTGATAATAATAATTTCCACGATTACCCCAACTATTTTGTTGTTTATGGTGCAGGACAGAATTTGATTGTCCTGTTGCCTCTGTGCAACTATTAACAAATTTGGAAACTGCCACATTCATTGATTTAAAATTGCCAGCCTGCATGATAAGTTTTACTTTATCATTGTTGCAGTTTTTAGTCATTGTTTTGACTGCTTGCTGGGTGGAATAACTTATGGCTACTTCTCGAGTTAAACCATCTTTTAAATATGCAGTTTCCAGGGCCTTTGTCATCTGTTCAACTTCTAATAGTTATTGTTTGACAATTTTACTTCTTTGTTGGAGATTTAGTTATTTCGCTGAAATTACTTCTACCTATTCTCCTTTGAGTGTTGTTATTAATTTGTTGATTATATCAACAATTGTATTTGCGTTACTAATCAAATTTCTCGCATGGACCTTTAGCTTAGTCTTTATTAGATTAAATGCTATGGTTTTATGTGCGCCTTTTGAAGAAACAACAAGATTCAATGCGTCTTTGAAACTTTGTAGATTTGTTGCCGAATTCGGGTAGGAGTGATGAGGCGAGTCTGAGCAATTCTACTTGTGAAAGTGCCATGTTTTTGTCAGTAAAGATTATTTCGTCCAGTGTTTTAATTTGACTGTCAGATTCTGTGTCAATTATTGGCTTGGATTGGTATAATTCTTCGAGCTGACTTTCATTAAACTCAGCATGAAGTTTTAAATCGTCATATATGTTTATCAAGACGTTCCGTCTAATGCCAATATTTTTTATTCTAGTGTTTAGAGATATTAAAAGTTTTTGACACTGCTTGTATGTGTGTTCTTTTGTAAGTTTTTCACTATACTCATTAACAAATCTGCACTGCAAATTAAGTTTAAAAAAAAAATTTATGTAAATAGGTTTAAAGATGTGCGCTCTTTGTAGCGCTGTCGGTCCCTTGGTTTTTGGGCTCGACTTGTTGCGTCAAGCGGTGCCGTTGCAGGGTGCACAGGTTATTTTGCTGAGGGGGCACCGGTGCTGGCTGCACAGGTGTGTTCGCATTGGTCGCAGATATGCAAGTGGATTTGCATGCTGCACTACTTAGAGATCCATGGCAGTCGTTCGGGCAGATGACTGGCTTTCTCGGCAATGGCTTTGGGGATGGAGGATAAGTTATTAAAATTTCTTTTACAATATTTATTTTTGCTGAGTGAGTTGCGCTACTCGGGTTCTTTTGCTCGAGACTTAATTTGAGAAAAACGAGCTCGTCTTGTAATTTTGGGGCTGTTGAGGTTGGGAGGTGGTGTATTTGTAAATAATAGCCAATTTATGTGTGCTATTTTTTTTTTATATCTTGTTTTAAGCCCCTCCACGTTTACCCATTACCGCACTCTACTCACTCAGACTTTTCATTTCCATCCAGATAAGCCGTGTTGTGAATGCCGTTTTTGGGCCGCTGATGTTCTTATTAAGTTTTTATTTTTTTGTTATTTACCCGCAAGTGCAAATAAATGCTTCTACAGCTCCTTTGATATTTTATTTTTCTTGTTGTTTTAACATTTATTGATATCCTAGGTCCTCCAGGAGCAATGTCACGGTCGCCATGTAATCCGTTTTAACAATTGTTTATATATATTTGTTGATTTGAAGGAGCAACTTTGCTTGTTGCGCCAACTGTTCTTTATTGAATGAACTCTTATAGAATATACTTTACCTCAGTCGGTTAGCAGGTCACCTCGTCGCTGATTCAGTGCATCCCGAGTCCTCTGCGTTGGCATCCAGACCGAGGATGATTGGATGGCTGCTGGCCAGCAGCAGCATTGCATCCAGGTACGTCAGGTAGGGTTCCAGATCGGTTTTGAATTGGCAGTATACAGAGCAGAGAAGAGTTGAGCAAAAACTCCCCGTTACACTCACGCAGACTCCAAAATTGGTGATCAGCGATGCCAGTGGCATGCGACGGCTGCCTTCTTCCTTCGATCGGCGAATATTCTCATTTCCAATGGGAAATCGATGATGTGGCCCCTCCGCCGACATAGGGGCGACCCCGGCCGCAATTCGCTTGGGTGAAGCTAAACATTAATGTCTAGCTTGCACCCTCGCCAGCACCGCGCCGTATATCGGGCAACCCGCCGAGAGCATGTAATGCCTCGAGGGGAGACCCTTAAAACGGCAGTTGCGAGAGTCCACCGTATTGAAGCACTTGTGCTGCTATGTGGCCCGTCTTGCAACACTGTCGACAGACGTCCTCCTTGACTCGGCACTGTGACACCTTGTGGTCAAATCCCACTCACCTATGACAAGCATATGTGTGGACTAGCGACCGACAGCGGAAGGAGAACCAATTGACATAGACCCGGTCTTGTCGAGTATGGCCAGCGCTTTCTCGTCTACTTCCAGCGTCAGGTTAATTATCGCGCCATCTGTGACAGACCACGGTTTCGTTTCCAGGTGCACATCTTTCTTGAACGCAGCCGGTGAGAACTACTACTTGAAGTTATTTGCGTAGAGTTTCTCCATGAACTCCTCCGCCATGATCGCAGTGTCCACGTCGAACATTGTCATCTTAAGTCCAAACGCCTTGTTCTTTTGAACGTCAAGGCCCACTTCAGAGAACCTCTTGTTCGCCAGAACCTTAGCCATCTCACCCTTAAATGGGGTGCAAATGACCGCGCCTCCTCGCCTCAGCTCTCGCACCTCATGTACACGTACACCGAGGGCGGGGGCCACCTCCTTAATCACCTTTTCGGCAACTTAGCGAACGGAGACGCCGAGGTCTCTGCTGATGATGACAGTTGACCATGACTCCACTGGCTTCCTGGCAGCGGAAGTCAGCCTGGGCGCAGCAAAGGGGGCAGCTGGGGAGGCGGCGTGAACAGCAGCGGGGGGCGGGAGCATTGCGACAGTGCCGCGGAATGCCTTTAGCACGGCATTACGCAACATCGGTGCGCCGACTAGCTCGTCGTACCTGGCCATCGCTTCAAATACAGCGATCGGTGCATGCGGGATCACGCCAGCCCGCAGCACTGCCGTCTTCGACCCTGCCTGGATGCTGGACAGCTCGGCCAGGACAGCGGGAGCACCTCCAGCGACGATGTGTATGTTTATGACGTTTAGCCGTACCATAGTTAGTTATTCCATAGACGATTTCCCTTGTAACGCATCAAGGCTCTTAAAGACCTTGGTGTTGTCCTAACCATATCTTTGGTACGTCCAATCCTGGAATTCTGCTCATGCATTTGGTGCCCACAGTATTAAACTCATCAGGATCAGATAGAGTCTGCGCTAGAGCAATTTTTGCTTTTTGCCCACGTGGTTTAAACAAAATTACTTTGTAAGCCGTTTTAACAAGTGTTTTTATATTTTTGTTGATTTGAAGGAGCAACTTTGCTTGTCGCTCCAACTATTCTTTATTAAATGAATTCTTAGCGAATATACTTTATTAGGATTAGCTAAAGCCGAGGAGCAGCGCTGCCGGTTACGCCAGCAGCGGAGCGACTACATTATGTATAGCATATATATACATACATACATATATGTACATATGTATGTATGTATATTTATTATGAGGGGAAATGAATGTTATGTGCGCTTATGCTGTAGTTGGTCAGCGTGAGAACGCTGGTCATGCATTTGTGGTATATGGTAAACACTGCGGCTAAATGTCACAGTGTATTGATTGTATAATTTATAAACTTTACAGAGTTCAGTTGATATTCGATAAATGCGCATAGCACAACTTATTTTAGATTACTATCGATCTCCAGTTAGCTTGTTCTACTAAAATCTTAACAAGAACAAAAAAATGAATAAAATTTAAGTGACACGAAAGTGTTTGCACAATCGTTAATTCTAGTTTCTACATATTCCGTTATTCGCATTTACCGTTTTTCTCAGAGTTTTTTCGGCACAGATTGGTTGCTGATGCAATTTTTGACGAATTTCATTACATTTTGTTTGAGTTAATGCATTATTAATTATGTTAAAAGCCATGAATTAATTTTGAATTTTTGTTAATTATTTTTAAAAGATAATTAGTTAAGTAACAACCTGTAAAAAAAATATATATTGAAATCATAACCATAGCCTGTTTTATTAAGCGTGGAAGTCAAAAAATATAAAAAAGTTCCATTGTGAAAACACTTTACACTATATAAAGTATTCTAAATAGTAGAAAATTTTGTTTAGAAATGAAAAAGTTATGCTTTGTGTTAAGTGTGATATTCGAATCCCAGTTTACACCACCTAATCAAAGACCTAATATTACTTTTGAATGAACACCTTTAGCTTATTTTACCATAGTGAATAAATGACTATTAAAACTTAGCTTAGAAACTAAAACAATTCCAATATCTTTAACAGTCTAACAATGTCAGTTATGTAAGGGACATTTCGGTGAAATAGCTAACTAATATACCAACATACAGTTAGATGAAATTAGATACAACTGCTGAAATTGGCTAGGAGCCGAGTATGATGTTATTTGATCCGTGTTCGATAAAATAGGTTTCACAATATAAGTATACAAGAGTGAAATTTTGTAGAGGGAGGTCATTTAAAGCTTTTCTAAATTTCAATGACATATTAATTCGTTATATCAAGCCTTCCACCTTTTTGTAGAGATGTTTAATATTCGATTATTTATTGTATTTAATTAAATTAGCATTTAAATAAATGTTTAACACTAACGTATACGCTGATGAAAATTAAAATTCATGTAATAACAATTGACTTCTTATTTAAAATACAGTTTTGTAAGGGCCAATTTATTTACAAACACGGCATGTTTTTTTGAATAATAATAAATAGAAGTGGGCTATATAAAATAGTAGACGCTGAACATATAAAGAGATCTAAACAGTCAAATTATTCTTGACTGATTGATTTTTTGATCAGAAGCTCTTCTTGACTGATTGATCGTTTGATAAGAAATTGATATACAGGGGCAACATGCCAGCTTACTATTTAAGTAAAATGTCATTGTGTTAATACATCGGCCATATATTAAAGAGTTTGATAGTAAAGTTATAAAATCCCGTTGATAGAACAGAAAAAGCTTAGAAAAAACGTGCTTGCTACTTTTTAATCGATAAAATTATTTTACACTATTTAATTTTCAGATGCTCTGTTTAAATTAAACATGTATGATGACAGCAATAGTTTTTTCTCATCATCACCCGAATTGCAGCAATCACAATTGTTAAGAAACAAAGAAGAAGGGGATCTAAGGCAGCAAGTAAACAGCGGAACAAACTCGCAGTTGCCAGACCTACTAAATGGTAATTTTGCTTAGATATATTAGTTTTTATAAGCGCCAGTATCCATTGTTTGAATAAATCACTAAACATATGTTTATTTTAAACATACATGAAATATTTTTTACACTTTCAAAAACAATATCACGCTCAATTTAAAGTGTTTTAAATTTTTTCATACATTTTGTAAAAAACTCGACTTAAGCTATATGTGCTGCCGCTTATACTCAATAATTGTATTTTCTTTAATAACTTTATATATACTTATTTCTTGAAATCCTCACACACATGGACGCAAAAGGCATTGATGGATACCAAAATACAGCGAGCACAAATGGTATATATATTTTGAATTTTTATTCATTAACCGCTAATCATTTTTGAATTCGAGACATTATATTGTTAGATTTTAAATTGCCTTTATGAAATATTTTTCAGATGATAAACATATTATAGCCCTATTAGGCAACCTTTATATACTGAAAAGAAAAAAGCGACTTCATATAATGTGAACAAATGTTAAGCTTGTATTTAAAAAATGCTGTGAGTGTGGGCGATAAGATAAGATAATTTCGAAAAATGTCAATTTGTACGGTAACGTGGCACACGGACTCAGTCAATGCCCATAACTTTTTATTTAAACGCGCTTAAAGAAAACTACTTTAAAAATATTATAGTCTGTTTTAGTGTAAAATTCCTTCCAATACTTTGCCGATGCCCGTCCACCGTGATATCAAGGGCAGACAAAAAAAACATGCGTATGTCGTCACGTCTTCCGGTGTCGCCGTCGCTGGCGGATGTCGTGGTATTGAATGTAATCCAGTTGTAAGTGTTCTTCTGAAGATTACGTTGGGATCGCTGTAAACTTTTCAATCACTGACCCTGTGGATCAGCAATAAAACACATGATATATTTGCGGCTATGACGGAGCAATGCATTCGAGTAGCTATGTGCTCTCATGGTGCTAGTACAGAAATAAATTCAGAATACAATATTTGGTGCAACTAAAGCTAAAGCTAATTCGCGTTAGCATGTTGAAAAGGAGTAGAGAGCCGCTGAAACGAGGGCGAGTCCTAGCCCGGCTGCAAACTAGAGCTAAGGTGACCAGACTAAAGCAATTTCGTCCTGGATTTTCTGAATGGTGTGCAAGTTTTCGGTTTTCATTCTATGGACAAGCGGCCTGCTTTAAACTGGATTGTAGCTAATGATATTCAAAAGTGGTGATTTCGCTATGCCCGGAGTTTTGCAAAGGGCTTCGCGTTGATTCACATACTTGCCGTAGACGGTAGGTGAGCCTTCAAAATTTACGAGGTGCGTGCCGTTTGAAGATATTTCGAGACCGCCGTGTGTAGTGATTTTAGCCGGGGTTTTGTTCACGATTATGACGACGTCGTTTACGAAAACAATTTCTCTTAGTGTAGGTGTAGTACAGTGTGTTTATGTGATATTTACAAATAACTTGGACTGAAAGACTTTTATTGGACGCTTCCATTAAACTAATTATGGGGAAATCTGTGGTTTATTCAATTAAAGATTTCAAATGATTATGATCGAAAATTGTTGGACTTAATACGTTAGACTTAACTAAAATAGACGTTCCTATGTCTTTTTGTACCTTTTCTTTTGAGCATAATTGGGTAGTTTGTTGTTCTTTAAGAACTCTTTATGTTTTATCTGCCCGGGTTAAATCTGTTATCTTTGCCTTTGATATTTTTTCTTTTATTTCTTGCCGGAATTCTTCGGAAGCTGAGTGAATAAATTCGATCGGTTTTCTGTTTTTGACCCAGTGCTTTCTTTTTATATATTTTACTCTTGCCCTCTTGGTTAATTCTGTTTGGTTGTCAATTTTGCACTTTTGAAACAATGTTATAATTTCCGACTTGAGCGCAGCTTTATCGTGTTTTGGTGTTTGGAAACAAATTTAGTAATTTAATTATGGGCGTTTTTAAGTCGCTTGTTGTTCGAGACGCTGCTGGTTGCACAACCGCCAATTTTGATAGCTTGTCAATGCAAGTTAGAAATTATTTTTTTGTTTTGAAAAAATGTTTATGTGTAACATTTCGACTGCGTTATTTTGGTTATTTGGTATATCTGTTATATTTTGTTTTGATACAATCTCTGCACTTTATGACGATTTCATTAGACAACTTTCTTATTTCTGGGAAAGATTACTTCCCCTCGTTTAACATGTTTGATGTTTTCATGATCGGCTCGGTGTGCACTGTTGTGTTAGGCAGTTGTTATTTTTTGCTGTTCTTTTTTGTCCGTGATGTCTGATACGACATTCTTGCAGTGCCAAAATTTGGTTGCTGTGTATTTAGTAATTTATTTATTTAAATTTGAAATCAATAGTTGAACTTCCATATTTTGTTAGGATGGTACATATTTTGTTAGGATGGTACATATTTTGTTAGGATGGTAACTGCTAACTTATGGTTCTATCTTAATTGTGCGTCAATTAATCGTCTGGTATTGAAGTGTAATCCAATTGCAAGTATTCTCCTGAAGATAACATTAAGGACCACTGTAAGGTTTTCAATCGTTGGCCTTGTGGCACAACAATAAAAAAAAAATTATATATATATGATGTATGTGCGGCTCTACCGGAGCAATGTATTTGAGTAGCTATCTCTAGGTGCCGGTTCAGAACTAAACTCAGAATGCAATATTTTTTGCAACTAAAGCTAAAGACAAACAATATAATAAGCTTAACTCCAAGCAATACTAGTCATGGTCGGAACGCCGAACGCGACATATCAAGAATATCTGGTTACCGCCGCTGACCATTGCAGCTATGGGTCGGAACCCAAGTGTACAAGGGTTACTAAATATATATAAACGCGAGGGTTACTTGTATTTTTGATGTATTTAGAAATCGGATCATCTGCGAATATTTTTTAATATTAGAGGGATCGGTGTAACTTAATGTTGTAAACCGGGTTTGTATAAAAATAACATGTTTAGGATATATTAAATAAACTTACTTTCTTGAAGTAAAATCTTATTAACAGTGGGTTCCCGTTCTTCATATCATACTCATAATACATACATATTGTGTATTTCTAGAATGGGAGGAAGCCTTTAAGAATGTAATGATTCGCAACAACCGGCAAGTAGAGGAGCAGGTGCTTCAACAGCAACATCTACAAATGCAGCAGCAGCATCATCACCAACAGGTTTTGAAACAACAGGAAGAATTTCTTCGCATTCACGAATTACAAAAACGGAGCAGCTTAGTAAATAATATTGGAATTTCACATAACACTCACACAGGTAGGGTTTCTAGAACTTAAGAGCTAAAGTTTACAGATATAAGTACTTTTGCAAAATAGCGCAGAATGCTAAGACTTTTTGCGTGGTACTCTGGTAAAGTTCGTTTGGCTACTTTAATTGTCCAGTCGTAAAATCAATTTTCTTAAAAACTTCTACTTCTACTAGTTATTTTTTTTATTATGTTAAATCTTTACTTTCCAATTATATTTCTAAATTACAAACTATTCGTACTATATTACGCAAGTTTAATATGAATTCTGTAACTATTGTCTATTTTTCGATTTAACTAATTGTAACCGATTTGTTGGGCCGAAAATAAAGACTTTTTAAGCATTTAAAAAAGTTTATACTACCTATACACACACATACAAACAGAAAATGAACCTTTCTTAACGTGTATTTTGCATATCTCGTGAAATATGTAAATTGATGTGTTACCGAAGTGGTGGTAGTTCACCCAAAGAATTTGCAAGTCCACACTGTATTGCGCATTGACCACATCGCGCTGTTTGGTGTAATGAACCTTTCTTATAGTATATTAAACTGAAACATTGTATCTCACAGCAATATTTACTAAGTCCACCATAATATTTCTTACCTTTGTAATGTGTTTTGCGCTGGAATGTTGCAGTTTACTGAAAGTACGGTTAACTTGCTAAATTGTCTAATGGTTTTTATTGAAAATATTAAATGTGATAATAGGGGATAAGGAATTGATACCATACCAAATGGAAGTATTGGTACCATAAAATTAAATTGGGTTTAATTCTAATGAATTAAATATTAATAAGAGTAAATATTAATGGTAAAAAATGAATGAAATTTGCTTTTATATTTTTTTGTTACTTAAATTTCTGAATTTTGCATAAACACTATATTTCTGCTTACATCAATTCAAATAATATTATGGCTCTGGTGAATTTTTTCCTTTTTGCCTGGAAATTTTCTTTCCGTCTTTGTTGTCGATTTTGTGCTTTACCTTTACAAACGGAAAAAATATTTTAGACCATTCCCTTAAAAGTAGACCGAATCCGGATTTTTAGAAAATACCGAGGTTAGCAGCACGGAATATCATAGGGCCAAATGCAACTCTCTCGGTGATAAAAAAGAACCTTATTTTTAAGTTATGGTAGAGTGCTAGCTAATAAAAGCCTTATTTGTGTGGCTCTTTGACACATTTTAAGGGGGATGATACCGTTATAAGGATTTAATTAAAGTAGCCTTACAAATTTTTAAAGTTCTGGCTACAATGGCTTTGGTTTAGGACGATAATTTCATAACTTTTATAGTGAAAGTTTATTCAATAAACATTTATTTTTAAAAATACATTTTTTTAATTTTTTAGATTTTCCAAGCCAATATTATAGTAATGCAGTTGACGCAAATAGAACCCAATCACATGCACCCATGCATCAGCAGCACCTTATTCAGCAACCCGATGAAAACTCCCTTAACGTAAATAATATATTTGGTGGAAATATGTCAAAGTTTTTCGACTTTCATAAAAGTCAACAACAAATACACCAACAGTACGTTAATGGACATTCTCAACTAAGTAATGCCGATTCCCACAGATTGGCCACGATTTTGGAGAATAGCCGCATTAACCCATCAGTTTTTGACAATGGTAAATAGTACTGCGTGTTTTTATGAGCAAATTAAATACCTATTTTATTATGAATTTTAGGCATCTTAGCCCAACAATCACAAGTGCAAAAACAGAGATTATTGGGAAATTTTGATAAAACAGTAAGTGTACGTAAGTGTATATAGAAAACATATATTAATAACAAAATTTGTCTTGTAGCCTTCTAGCCAACCACAAAGCACACATTCGCCACAAAATCGGTTTTCGCAAAGCTCTTTAGTGGACGACGACCTAGGTAATATATTTAATGCTTGCTATCATCACACCCTGTATCCGGAATAACAGATTGTAATGATTTAGTTAAAATGCATTTAATTCTCATAAGGTGCCTTCTGCACGGCTTCTCAATACTTTTAGTTAATATTAGCAACCATATGTTCGTCCAATTGTCAATATAAAGACGGCAGTATTCAATTTTAAAATGTTGTATATTATGTGCACATAACGTTAAATTTCTTTAATAGCTTGTTAAAAACAGAATTTATAGTTTTTTTTTTTTTTTTGGGCGAATCCCGATGCTAAGAGCAGGAAGCCATGTCGGGTCTCGATCGTTTACTGTATGACAGTAATATATTTATATTTACTAAATATTTTAGAACACCAGGGTGCAATAAATAGTCAGAATTTCTTGTGTATCTATTCTATATAATATACATTAAGCTTTTATCTTTCTTCTAGGGATAGGTATACCAAGCAGTCATTGCCTTTTTAACTAATCTTAACATAAGTAGCGTATTTCGAATTTCAGGTTATATTTTAGAATAACACCCTCAAGTCGTTAATTATGTTAACGGTTTGATGGTAAGTTACTAAGCGTATCCAAAAACATTTAAAAACAGCTTCTGTAAAATGTCATTACATATCATATAGAGCGATTAAAAATGATGAGATTATCTTATCACCAACACTGAAAGGTGTCGAGGTCTACATATGCCATTTTCTTATCACTGTCAATAAATTAAAAGAAACTCTATTAAAATAGATATAAGTAAGTTTGTTTGATAATTTTTAACGCTACGAACATAATTGTGGCACCGTGGTTTTGGATATATCGTCGACCGAATTTAATAATTTTTTTTTCACGTAGCGGATTTATTGGATTTGTGCAATGTACTTGCGTCAGGATATTTTCTAACATATCTTAGTATATACTTGAGTTGGATAAAATATCAAAACAATTTTAAACGCCCTCGGAGGCCATGGAAAATAGATTTGATCTACCTCTCTTAGTGTTAAATTTCAAACATAAAGTTCATGTGACTATCTTCCTTAACGATCTTACTTATAAGTTTGTTGAAAACAGTCACCTTGACCTGTTTCAAAATTCGTAAATGATCGAATTTGAATTATATTTGATGTCACGAAGCAAAGATGAAAAATCACTATCACAATCACATATTGGTGAAAATATTTTAGACTGGCCACCTCATAGCCCTGATTTAAATGTAATCAAAAATTTATGGGCTTATGTAAACAGAAACAGAAGTCACTGTTTAACAAAAACACACGAAGAGATTACCACCGAGCTAGAATCTCAGTGGAAGAATATATATCCTGAAACCCTAAAGAATTTGCTCAAATTAGTGAAGAATTAAAAAAAAATTAATTATCTGCCATCTGGTTGCTTTATTAATTTTAAGAGTGTATGGAAAGTACAATTGAATATCTTTGATGATTATATGCAGCATACATTTTTATATTACGTTAATTATAATTATAAATGAGTTAATATATCAACATATATATTCCGTTGTTTATGTTAGGATTTGATCCGTTTACTGAAACACAAAAGGGACTAGCAGAACTTATGGAAAATGAAGTTGTTCAACAAAATGTTAATAGTGGAATTGTTGGACCAAAATTACAACAGCAAACCCAAGTTTCTCATCAGCAACTTCTTGATAATATGCAGCGTGCCAGAATGCCACCTCCTGGTTTTAATCATATGAATACCTTAGGATTTGACGGTACATCCCGAGTACACACGAGCAAAATTCTTCCCTTTATTAATATGCCAGGCAACCCAGTTGGCAACAATAGTGCGCAAATCGAACAGCAACATCAACTCCAATTGGCTGCAAGTTGGAATCCCCATTTAGCAACATTACATCAACACCCAGGGCAACCGATAAGTGACTCCCATTTGCATCATCAAATTGCTCAAGTTACTGGAACTCACAATAAAGGTAAACACATAAATATATCGAGTATAAGTCGATTTTTTTATATATTTAATGTGATACTGTTTACCAAGAAATATAAGTAAAACATATTATTTGTAAATTTAGGTTATAGTAACAGCGACTGGACTGCAATGGACCCAGCTATTTTGTCTTTTAGACAGTATTCATCCTTTCCGCATCAGGCTCAAATGCCACTTCATCAACAACAAGACATATTTCTGCAACATTTAACTCAAACTCAACAGCAAAACGGACAAGGTAAATTTTAAATAATGTACCAAAATTGTAATTGATATTTTGTATTATATTGAGTAGGGTTCAGTAATCAACCCCAACAAGTGCTTCCTGGTACAAACATACCAAACAATATGATCAATGGACAGTCGTCATCTCAGACACAAGTCAATGCTAATGTTCAGGGTATGCTGGAGTTCTTAAAAAACCGTCAATTTGTTTAAAAATGAATGTCTGAATATTTAAGAATTGTTTACCTGTACAACCTTTAAAATACTTATTGTAATACATGCATATAGAAAAAATCGAATATAACAAATCAAAAAACATGATGTGTTTTTATTTAAATTTACACGTAATTTAGTAAAGGAAGCAACACATTTTTGTTAACTTGCGACAGTCAGATTTTTTAACATTGGTGATATATTTGGATTTTTAGTGAGGCTAAACAGACAAGAACACAATGAAAAGAGTTCGAAATAAGTTAATAAAGATATAAATAAGTAACTTATTGTTTTCGTTCTTTTTCTTTATTTTATTTGTAGTGTGTTTAAGAAGTAAGCAAAGAATTTTCTAAAAGAACTGCAATGTTTTTGGTTTTTATAAGAGAAAGTTGACTTTCCGAACAAAATAAGTAACTGGGACAGTTTAGTTTTCTTTTATTTTCGGATATTTAACTTTTTTAGTTCAGTCATGGAAGAAAAAGAGCATGGAAGAATGTAAGCACTGCGTGATATGCGGATGATAATACTCAAAATTGCAGAAAATGGCAGCACAAATAAGACCCCAAAAGACAAAATGTGAAAGACCCAGAAAATCATGGAAAAAACCTCGTTCTGGTCGCCCACAGTTGGTTCACAACAGGGTCAAATTGCGAAATCTACTGGTCAAAAAAAACTTCAACACATCACAAATTAGGGGTTATTTAACTCTGTCGATATCAGCGAGACATGTACGAAGTTTTATAAACAGGTCAGGAAACGTTCTGCACCATAAAAACCTGTTTAAACCGGAACTACTGGCGAGTCTCAACACAGCTCGATTGCAGTTAGAAAAGTAGTACAAATTTTGGAATACTGAGTGGAAAAATATAATTTTGGTTGATGGCAAAAGTTTAAATTGGATGTCCCTGATGATTACTGTTATTTTTTCGGCTATACACAGTGTTGTGAAGATTGGACAAGACTGCGCCAGTTTTCCAAAGGATCTCCACCGATTCATACTACAAAGCTGGAGGTTACTTTAAAGGTTTAAATTCTCCTTTTGGAGTGGGCAGCACGCAGTTCAGAAATAATCTGATAGGAAATCTGTAGTACATCTTGTCTCAACGGGATTTTGCCAATTGAAAGCAATTTGGATATTTATAAGAGTTAAAATAACCTATTATTAAAGAATGGGTAAAGTTGACATCCAAATGCTAATAAAATTGGTCAATTCAATTCAAGGATAAAAAAGAAAGATATAAAAAATCAAAGGATGTTCTACTTAAAATAGTTTCTTAAATTAAAATTGTTTGTTTGGGGCTTTCTTAGTTATAACATACAAATAATGACTTTGTCCCAGTTACTTATTTCGATTGAATAAATATTGCTGATATCTTTCTTGCTGGTAACTCAGTTCTCAGTTTTATGAGAATTATCTTGTACGTTGCAAAGGCAATTTGCTGAAGACCCAAAGCAATTTTTTAACTTTCTTAAGTTAAAGCAAAAGTCTTCTGGTCTGCCTTCCTTACTTGGGACTGAAAAGCCAGCATTGTTTCTGCTTCCTTGGAGCTGTTTGCTAACTTTTTCCAATCAACCTATTTCTATTTCTTATCTCATTATCATTGATTTTTCCAATTCTATCATTGGATCCAGCAAGCCAAGCAAGGTGGGTGGAACGCCTTGAAGATCCGAGCCATGTTAACCAGATTCCTAGCTGGGAATCCATGTCCGCCTTTTTGGAGCAGCGGTGCAGGACATTGGAAACTGTGAATTGCGCGATGGCAACTTATACGCGGAGCGCCCAGGTGACCAATTTGCACACCAGACGCTCAGCATTTGTTGCAACCAATTTTATTGCCCCTGGTTGTTATCTCGGTTCTCATGCTGATCACGCCATATACCATTGTCCTAAATTTATAAATATGGCTCCATCGATTCGTTTTAACGCAATAAAGAATCTTGGTCTTTGGATAAACTACATTAGGAAGGGCCATCAGTTGCGGAATTGCAGCACAAGCAACTGCCGTACCTGCGGTTTAAAGCACCACACGCTTCTCCACCTTGACAATTGTCCACCAGCTCAAATGGTCGCTTCGTCGTCAACTCATAGCACTGAATCCACCACCACACCTTTTACCGCTTCGGTATAGCCCTGAATCTCAACAATGATGTTGTGCTACTTGCTACCGCAACTGTCCTCATCAAAAATAATTCGGGAGACTTCATACCTTGCCGTGCCTTACTCGACTCTGGTTCACAGCTCTACTTGATAATATCTCGGTTTTTAAATCAGCTTCATCTTAAAAGGGTGAAGAATGCGGCAACAGTATCTGGAATAGGAGAGTCCAATTTTGCGACGAATGGATTCTCAGTGACCGTTAACTTGCAGTCCCGCACGTCTACATACTCAACATCATTCACAGCAGTAGTCGCGTCTTGCATTACTGATTAGCAGCCTAGCTTCAGACATTGGTAATTGGAATATCCCAACAAGCATCAAACTCGCGGATACAGAGTTTCATAAGCCTCAACGCGTGAACATGTTAATTGGAGCAAGTCTATTTTATGAACTGCTGTGCTTTCGACAAATTAAGCTGCCGACAGGACTCCCAATAATACAGAATACCGGCTTAGGTTGGGTTGTCTCAGGAGGATCTCTTCATCCAAGCGGATTGCCATTATCGCAGTGTGCTGGTACCTCAACTGGAAAACCAATTTTTGAGCTTAGGTGAAATGTGCTGCCTGCCAAACCACCGCCTGTGGACATTATATTAAGTTCCAAAATGTCTTAGCGTACTTGCCGTCGTACTGTCTCTTGCAAGGTTGGTCAATTCAATAACTAAATCTTGGACCATCCAACTAATTTGATAAAAAATCACAATGCTGTGTGCACTGCAGCGTCAGGATTTAAAGAACATACCCTTAATAACATCGATTTCAAAATAACTTCATCTTTAATATTATTTTCAGAAAGTCATCCCGATTCGGATACATCGACTTCAGTGCTTGTTTTGAACGAAATCCCAACCGCTTCCATTTGTCAGCCTGACTGCTAATTCCAACTGCAATCACGGGAATGTTTGCAACCGGATGTCCAATTTCGCGAAATTCTTCATGTACCGATGGAAGGAAGAACACTCAACTTTACTGCAAGGGCGAGCCAAGTGGCGCACTAATAGGTCAAGATCGAGAATCTGCTACCCTGACCTCTAGCGAGAGTGATCGAGCTGATTCCCGGAAAGGATGGCGTCGCTAGTTAGATAGTTGTGCTGAAGATTGCTTTAGGAGTGACCAAGCGAGCTGTAAAGAAGTTGTGTCTGGTGACCCCTGTTAAAAGACAGGGGGGAGTATGTCGAGTCACGCAGCCGCTTAATGTAGATGCTAGTGGTGCAGTTTAAAGTAACGCACTTTTATTGTATAATTTCTTTGCGCTGCCCACTGTTCTTATTCTAATTGCTTTGTGCTAAGGTTAAGTCGTTGTAATCACGGCCAAGTTGCCTACGCTCTCTCAACTACTTTTTCGCTCTCTCTCTCCATTTTCGGTGCAATTGCCCTTATGCATTGTAAATTTTCGCTATCGTCTCGTCAGCTGCATTGCGCATAAAATAAACCTAAATTCGGAAAAATACTTATTGCATTTATTTGTTACACTTTTAAATTAAATTTTCACATTATGTGTGAACTTGACAGCGTGAAACCTCTGTTGTCGTTGTTTATAGATTTTGAACAAAAGCCATATGCAGCTTTCTTACAAATGAATTAATTTAAGTGCACATTCTATTTATTTTCATACCCCTTGCCTCGTTAATTATCTCACCAGATGAGACCGTGCCGCTGAGTTCTTATTGTGGCTTGGAGTTTATTCCTCTTTTCGAGAAAAACAACTTAACAATGCATGAACGCAGTGGTGCCACATTTTCGTTGGTATCTCCGATACCTTTTCGATGGGCTTTGATAGCTTGGTAGCAATTGCTATCTTGCTCTTTGTGCACCAGGGAAATCATTTCGCTTGTGCGCTTTTGCAATAGTGGTCATTTAAGCTACTTGCCTCGACGGTCTGGCAATCGTTTCAGTTGCACTTCTTGCGCCTCGTGGTGCTGTGCACCACATTTGCATTTTTCCGGCGCAGTTTATGGGCATCAATGAGGTTTTTATGACGTTTGCGATGATTGAGTGGCGACTTTGCAGGCATGGTATAAATGTATGTCATTTTGGAACCGAAACTCTAGGGAGGGGATCTCGGCAGTGTTCAATGGAGCAACTTTCTCTAGGTGGCTTTTCTTTGGCTGGATCTCCCCTTAAAATTAGTCAACGTCTTAGCTCAACCGAATCGAAATGAAATGAGCTCTTTAGATCGGGTAAGAGACGTGTGACTAGGCTATTTAAACAGAGTGCATTTTGTGTTGGGATGTATGCCTATGTGTGGGCCAAAGAGATATGTAATGCTTGTAATGGCATTTTAAGCATAAGTATGTGTTTTGTATATAATATTTCAAATAAATGTCAATCAAGGAATTTTGGTAACTATTTGTGAACCATTCTATCTTAAAATCCAATTTCAATAAAAGAGACGTTCGGTATACTTATATTCTTAGCATTAAGACAATTAATTTCATCCAACAAGAAGTTGCCTTTTAGTGGTACTGATTGATTGTCTAACTTTGGTAGCACATAGTTGCATAAAAATTTTTTGTGGTATTTAATTGCATTTTGTCTATCGTTTTTGAAGTTTCCACAGTAAGAATATCCAAGCATATGGTGAATCAAAGCCAAGAAATTTAGTATTAATGTTCTTTACTCAAGCTTGATATATGTACATATGAATATTGATGCACAACGTTATCTGCATGTGTTTCTGAAAATATTTTGTGTGCAAAGTAAATGCTGGGATTTTAAGTATTTGTAAAAATTTTTTTTCCCAAATTACGACAGTTAAATCAACCAATAGTCTAATTTAAATAATGCTTTTTTTTTAATTGGACAACATGTAGGTTAGTAAAATAAAATTAACGGTCTCCGGATTATGGACTAGAATTTGACACCAGCCACATATGCTGAATAGGCATTGGGCCGGATGCCGTTGCATAGCCGGCAAACCAAAATAAATTTCGCTTTCGTTAAGCTTTTTATTTTATAAAAATTCATTCCTTCTTCAGTACATAAATAGGTATGTGACTGCGTGCATCGCCGGCTTTGTTTGACACAGTGTTGAATTTTGACACGATAATAAATCGCCTCGATTTCACATACACTGACAACGGCCAATTCATGTCTGTTTAGCTAATAAGGTGTTTTATTAGCTGTTGCAAAGTTAATAAAATAAATATATTTCCGAATTTGTTGTTTTATTGTCTTAGCGATGAGCGATGCAGCTGACGACACCATATCGAAAATTGACAATACATAAGGGCATTAGCACCGAAAACGGTCAATGCTGAGAGTGATAACGAGAACATAGTTGAGAGAGCGTGGTCAGCTCGGCCGTGATTACAACAATTTAAGCTTAGCATAAAGCAACTCGAAGATGTGCAGTGGGCAGCGCAAACAAATTATACAATAAAGTGCATTACTTTAAGCTGCACTACTGACAATTGAATATGTTAATGTAAGTATCTAAATTAAGCGGCTGCGTAACACGATAATGTCATAGAACAGGAGTTAGGCACCATGAGGCAAGGGGGACTGTCAGACTGCCTTCGGCACTGGCTCTTGTTCAAGAACTTGAGTCAAATTATGAAAGCTACGTCTTCGGAGCTAATTTTGCGAGAAGCGGGTAGCCAGCAGCAGAGACATTCTTAGCAAGCGGAGCCACAGGCCAGTGGCACACGGAATCCGTATTTTAATAAGCAGCACAAGCCACAGGGCCAAGCCGACCGACGGAGCGGCAGGCAGCAAAATAATAAACAATAAAACAGGCAAGTGCCCATGGAGGTTAATTCTTTCTTTTTAAGGGTCCTTCAGCCTAATGAGGCCCCAGCTTACGCAAACAGGAGGCCCGACCCATCTGACTGAATAGGCGGCCAAAAAAGACATTAACTGCATATGTCATTTCATGTCACGTAGGACGCTGCTTAGGGGGGGAGACGTACACCATTGCCGCCTCTAACGCAGAGACGCAAATTGATAGCGCGTCTAAGAATATTATCCAAAATGAAGGGTTGAGAGGGGTCTGCTCGGAAGAGTCCCCCTTCACAATCTTTTCAATACACGGTACAACCAATATGAAGGAAACATTTGTGCTTTGGTCGGTCCTTCGTTCGATGCAATAATAGGCCTCCACGTCACTTTGCCAGCCCCAGGGCATAAATAGTTGATCAAATTTCCATCCACACCGGCACTGATGTGCCGGTAAACAAGGAAATTCAAAATCTGTTGAAGAGTAGAATAATACAGAAGTCAGTTACCGTTACAATAATCCTATAAGGCTATAGAAATATGCGATTGGTAATGGACTTCCGCAAATTCAGCGAGCGAACAACAAGCCAAATATTCTTTGCCAAATATCTCAATGATATTGGAGAACTTGGGTAAGACGACGAGTCAGAAAGAAATGTAACGGAATAACGCAAACTTCTCTTTGTCGCCGCGCCAACGGAAAATTAAAATAATATAAGTTCAGATCGGCTGCGGTTAATCACCACCAAACCCACGAACGATCTCTTGCACAGATCGAGCAAGTTAGCGCATTCTTACTCTCGGTCGTTACCGTCCACATCTCAAAAGATTCCAAACGCAGAGTGCGCTACTATGCAGGTATGAAGTGGCCAGAGAGAACTGCCGTTAGCTACGATGAGTAGCACAACAATCTCTTTAACTACCGCAAAAGTAACTACAACTGCAACAGCATCGACAGCCCGCTCAGTTCCGTCGACGGCAAAATATGCCATCTATGAGTCACCGATCAAAACAAACCAAACCAAACTATTGCATCGACCGCCGCACTGTCAGCTGAATAAAAATAAATAATGAAAAAACTAGGCCAACCGCGCAGATAGTAATGGACCGCCATATTCAAATTAAAAGGAAATCGACACGCTCAAAACTCTAAACCAAAAATTACCCGCGGAAATTCCAGAATAGTTACGAGCGAAGCCAAAGCCACCCCCATTAAAATCAGAGAGAACAGCTCTAGTGCTTTAGATAACAAAATTATAGAGCTTATTGGTACAGACAATTTACACATAACTCCCCTCGTCAAAGGCAGTATACATAAAACAGAAATTCAAAAGCAATCTGAAAATAATTTCAGAGTACTATCGAATCATCTAAACTACACTTAAATAAACTTCTACACGTACCAACTAAAAAGCAAGGTAGAACTTGAACAAGAAAGCAAGATCTTAAAGAAAAACGAAGTGCAACCAATATACAAACTTCAGTTCTACTGCACGGTAGAATAAGAGAGAAGAGAAACATAAGCGCAAAGACCCGGTTCAATGTATGAATTGTCAAAAATATGGCCACCCAAGATCGTACTGTACACTGCGAGCGGTGTGTGAAGTTGGAGGAGAGTTTCATAAATCGGCCCACTGGACAGCAAGCAAAGACGACCCAAACACAAAAAAGTGTGGCAACTGCGGTGGTAATCACACGGCAAACTACAAAAGCTGCCCAATATATGTATAAGGAGATGAAAAGTCGAATCCAACAGCGAGCTACCGCTACACACTCTCAAAATGGTCCGATTATAGCATCCAAATCAAACCCAGCCGTTTTCATTTCGACTGCAGCCAGTTCCTCGTTTGGCCACGGAAACTTAACCAAAAACATGACATTCGCAAGTGCACTAACAACAGGACTGGTTCCCCCTGCCTCAAATGCACAGTATTCGCAAGCAACACACCCAGAACTGAACACGGCACAACAGCAGCCAGCACCGGAGCAGCAACAGAGCAAATTTGAAGAAATGTTACATAGCTTGCAGCAAAGCCTTGGAGATCATGTCATTTATGCGGACAAATATAGAAGATTTAATGCGAAACCAAAATCTTTTGATACAAATGCTGGTGTCATAACATCTAAAATAAACAATACGTGGAACGCTAAAGCAGCTTTATAATGCAATTATAAAAGCCAACAACGAACTCGACCATTTCTCTCCAGGCAGACCAACATACTAGCCAACAGACCCCAAGAAACTACCCGATCTAATTGACTTTGCAGATTTCGCATCTGATCACTTGCCTTTTCTTGTTAACATACTCCGATAGCCAGAAAACGGAAACCAACCAAATAGGTTAACTTCACAGAAAACTAACTGGGTTAGATAAAAAATATATATAAGTTCACACATTAAGCTAAAACCTCTTCTCAATGCTTAAGTCAACATCGACAGCTTTGTTAATGCACTTGAGTCCAACTTACTCACCCCCGCTCGCTTTTCAACACCTTTAAATCTTCAAATCGAGGAGCTCTTCCTTTAAAAGCCATAATTATTTACCAACCAAATGAGTCTAGACCATTATCCATCGCGGCTTCAGAAATGGAAAGCACGTATTGATAAGTCCAATGCGCGCTTCTTCTATACACAACAGACAAGTTTGTAAATTGTTTTCAAAACCAGATAGAGATGAAAAAAGCGCTCTTCTCATTAAAACGCATCTTCGATCCGTTTTGGCGTCACTCAATTAGTTTCACCTGCCCGAAATCCCTTTTAGATGACGTAGGTTACATATTTACACATAACGAGGTAAATGTTTTCCATTGCAATAGTTAACATATTCGGGGATGGGGAAAGAAGGGAAATTCTTACCATTGAGCACAATAGAACCCACAGACTGGGTCAGAAAAATGTGAAACAGGTGCTTTACTACCAATGAAATTGTGCAAAATTGCAAGACAGTTGCTAGGGCTAAGTATGATAAACACCTCGCAAGAGCTTGTCATGACTCCAAGAAGTTCTTCCTCACTTGCATAGACAAGTACTACATTCGCTTTGGAACAGCCAATTCCCTCGGGAACCATTGAAGATTTGAAACCAGCAGTGCATCAGCTAATGAATTTTTTCCCAAAAGCAAAGACAATGAACCATTATTGAATTCACACACAATCTCAGCAACGCTTACCAGCAATTTTGGCGTTAGCATTTAGGGTACCCAGAGCGCTTTCATAGCCCTTTGCTAGAATTTGCCAGTTGCCTAAAAATCGACAAAGGTATAAGTGACACTGTAGAGGTAAGTTTGTTGGCTACAACTGAGTGTAATAATTTGATCCACTCCGTTATCACCAGGAGACCAGCTGACGTGTCCAGGAGCGCTCGATGAGCCATAAGAGGGAATACAAAGCAAGATCAGAGGCGCTCAAATCGCGTTCAGAACCGGATAAACGCTGACGCCATTAAGCGAAGAGAGAGCCATGGGAGCAGACTCTTTGCAAACAAAAAATAGCTAAGAAACACTTAACTCCACAAGTCTGTATTCATGCTTATCTTCACAATGACCTTGGCTTCGGCGCACATCACCGATTTCTCGCACGCCAAGTATTTCCCTATTGTCGATGGTCAGATCTTAGTGTGGGAAGAGTATGCATACGTTAAGCATTCGGCGAAGAAGCTTTTGAGCGTGGATATTCGAGACCTAGGGTCTCTAGGAGTTTATATTTTCTAGGGTCTATATTAAAGGCTGTGGCGGGTATAACCGGTTCTGTTGATTTAGAGAAGACTATATTATAACAATCAAATCAAATTCTGAAGGTTGCCAAAGATTCACAAGTCGACACTAGCCATCTATATGATACTTTATTAGCTAGAAATAGGGTGTTGATGATCTAGTTGCAAAATTTAATGCTTGCAAAGGTAACACTTGAAATCGGTTTGGCTGGAGCAACTTATCAACACATCCAAAGGGGATCTTATTTTCTTCTTGTCCGTATTGGTTAGAATGCCGGACAACGTCTTAGCGGAATGTGATGAAGAAACTCATCGCTTCACCTAGAGCCACATTTTGCCGCATGGCCATTGAGAGTTCATGCTCTATAGAGCTCCATTCAGGAGGCACGCCAACGCTCAAAACATTCCCAGCAATTTCCAATTTCCCCCTGCTGAACATCACTGCCAGCCAAGATGTCCTCAGCCTCCAGTATCTTGTTCGCCTAAATGAGCGTATTTGGCTGAAATCCAGAAATTTAAGAAAGAATCCAGCATTGATCTTGCGTATATTGTGGCGTTAATCCATAACTCAAGTCTTTTATTGTCAAGGCTCTGCCCTGTAATACGAACATTAATTAAGAATTACAGTAAGTAAGTAATTTGTACAGCATAGATATGCTTTGCGCCATTATTAAATGTGTACATATGTATTCACATATCACTGTTTTTATATTGTGTTATTATACTTTACAGTGCATCTTTAATATTAGTTACTAGAGATCGCCCTCAATTGAGTCGACCCAAACGGATCGTTTATAAAAATGAAAACTATCTTATATATAAATGTACTACAAATCTGATACTTTTAACAGAACCTTACAAATTCAAAACTCATCTATTGCAAACCCAGCATTTGAGCCTTTAGCAGATTAGGTTTTCAAGTAGATATATATTCTTATATTATATATACTGCTTGCATTAAATATTGTAATTTAATAGATATCATTCATATTTCTTACCCTCAGCATATGTTCATTTTGGACCTTATTGATCATAAAATTTTTTCATATGTCAAAAGGATAATATCCCCTTATTTGATTAATCAGTTCGGACATGGAAGTCTATATTTAACAGGATTTTTTCTTTATTTTTCTCCAGCCCTCGTACATTAAAATACATACTATAGGATAACTATCGAGAGCACTATCGACGCTATCGATGGTCGCAATCGAAACGCCATTGTTGGCACTCCTGAGCTTAAATAAAAAAAAACACTAGGTAGGTAGGAAATAATGAAATATTTTTTAATAGGAACTCCAATTGATAGTTAATACCTCTAAAAGTTGGTATATAAAAAGTAAATCAATCAAAATTGTTCAAATACGTTAAATATTTAATTTGTCTTGCTCGGTAAAGACGCTCTTGTAGCCGCCTTCAGTTTAAGCCCCACTTCTCGCCAATGTCGCCGACGTGTACGCCGGATACGAGAGGAGTGTTTTCGGATCCCGGACGGGTATACGAAATCCGTGCAGGCCGTGACAGTTTGGTAAACGTCGTCGCCACCGTTGCCGTTTTCACCAGATTGCCCACCCAGCACTTATCCGCCTCAAAATACGGCGTATTGGACACAAAATCTTGCGAACTGGCTTCGTAAGTGGACGACCTATTACAGCCTCAAAGTACTTCATATGCTTCTCAGTGCCAATAGCGCGTATCGCATTGTTGAAGAGGCATATGCCCAAAGCTATTTTTACGGAGGGGCTGGGCGAGCTGGATTTATTTATTATTTTATTATTTATTTGAATTTTCCAAAACGTTTACGTTTAACTGAAGCTAAAAGACACAGCTCTCCAGCACCAAAAAATATAGCTAATAGTATCGCTAATAAGTCAAAATGAATTTTTTTTATACATATGTTTAGTATTTCAACAATGAAAATTAACAAAATTAAATGTCTTTTCCTAAAATTATTGTTTCTGTTTAATTTGAAATATTAGGGTATTTTAAATAAAATAAATAATATGTATATATGTAATTCAAATTATACTATTAAAAACTATCGATGGTTTGGGCAAAAGATTCTCGTTCTATCGATGCTGCCGACTATCGATGACTCTCCACCTCTATTACTCACCAGCGGCCGAAGCTCATTTCACCAGCTCAGTAAACATTTCATTATAAATATTTAAAAATCTGGATTACTCTGGTTAGGAATCAGCAAGCTGCAAGAATGAAAATGGTATATTGGGATTCGTAAATAATTACGTCAAAGCTCTATTGTACTGTGAAAACAATGTATAGTTTTGGATATCTTATTGTATTTCTCTTTTCAGCCACAAAAATCAAAAGTTCTACGATTAATTTTGGACACGGATGTAAAAATTACGGAACGATTTGTTTCATTCCTACTACGATTTGCAACTTTTAAGTCTCTAAAGATTCATTGTAAATTTCTTGAAATATCTTGTGATGGAATAGCATGGCTTTCTTCGTGGATTGCGTTTATCTGGCTTATTAATTCTAAGAAACTGTACCAAATGCAAGTTAATATGCTGATAGGATTGTTGTTAGATATAACTATTGTGGCCGTTTTAAAAGCACTTGTGCGTAGACGAAGACCAGCGGCTGTCAAAGATATGCTCACGATTGGTCCGGATAAGTTTAGTTTTCCATCAGGACATGCGTCGAGAGCCTTTTATATTCTTTTTTTTTTTACAAAGCTGCATGTGTTGCCGATAATATTTTGGATGCCCATGACTGCGTGGGCTATCAGCGTTGTTATTTCTAGGCTTATATTGAAAAGGCACTACATTTTGGACGTGAGTGTTGGTGTAATGATTGGAATTTGTGAGGCGTCGTTTCTTGGACTTATTTGGCTTAATGAAGAATCTGCCTCTTCCATTATTGGGCTTGTATCTCAGGATACTGTTTAGCACAAATAACAAAATAAAAAGACTACACGGAATGCTCATTTTCCCTTACCCTGTACCCGTTGAAAAATAGATTATTTTGTTTAAATTATATATACGAAAACAAATTGTAGTGTTTCAAAAGCAGTATTCGAGATCAAAAATATTGCCAAAAAAATTAAATAAAATTTGTGTATAGAATAATTATAAACTATTGGTAACATATAAAAGCGTACAGATAGTTTATATTTTCAAAAATTTATTCGATTCTGAATTAAGAACTTATATTATTTTTATTGAATGAATTTTATTGCTGTCGAAAGCAGAGTTTGGTATGCGGTGTACCAGATTCCAGATAGAAAACCAGCAAAAGAGTTGGCTAAACAATATAAAATTAATCTTAGAATTGTTCATAATATTATCAACCGCGTTCAGTCAGAAAACAGGCTGGAATTCATAGTTCTAAAGTCATACCACCAAAGCTTTCTCATCGGGACTGTGCAGAAGTTTTCAAAACTGGGAAAAAGCCACAAAAAAGCCTCAGAGAATTGGCGAATGACATTAAAACACTGCCGATGAACGTATGTCATAAGACAGTTTGAAAAGTACTGAATCTCCACAAGAACTCATATGTAGCAAGGAAGAAGTCATTGCTATCCACTGTTGAAAAAGAGCTTGATCTTCGCAATATTTAATTTTAACAATTCTCCGGAGTACTGGTAATGTAATTTATATGACGAAACCAAGACAATGATGTTTTATCATGATGCACCAGGAAGAGTTTGGAAGAAACCGATATTGCGACAGTCGGCGTCGCTCCTGTGTAAAACGTTTACATTGGAAGATTGTGTGTTACACGTTGTCGACTTCGACATCTTCGTACACAAAGCTAGCTTCAGTGATTTTTCCTATCAAGTGTAGGAAGGCGCTGAAGTACCCGTGTCCTGTCAGCATTTGTGTAATATAGTAGTCAACGTCACCATGCTTTCATTGGGCCCAAGGCTTGAGATGTGGTAAAAGCCAGGCTGTCCATCTTCCTGTGCTTTCGTCTCCCAATCTTTCTTGCCATGAGTCAAATGTTTCCTCCCTGCATAATTGTGTGGCTTGTCTTGTAGCTTGCCCCGATTGTCGTCGCTCGTAAATCTTCTTTCTTTCTCTGGCTAAGAGCTCTATTGGGATCACCTCTGCTATGCTGCTGCATCCGATATGCCCTGGTTATCCTCAGTGCGCTCGTCCTGTGTATTGCGAGAATGGGCTTTAGCCTGACTTGGGCTCTCAATGTGTCTACCAAGATTTCACAGCCATAAAGGAGTATGTAGTTAGTGATGTCCATTAGCATCTTCCAACAGGTATCGTCAGGCATTTCTAGGCGGTGAATTTTGTCGTAGCTTATCAAGTGTTTCAATCATATTTGCCCACTTGACGATGTTGAACGCGTTTTTCACATCCAGCGTTGCCAGTAGAATTATGGTTTTCGAGAAATGGTTACCCTGTTTGCTCTTGACCTCTGAGTGGACCACCTCCTGAATATCTCCGATTGTAGTCCTACCTGGTCTAAAACCGTGTTGTTTGGGTGAGAGGCCAGCAAAAGAGTTGGCTAAACCATATAAAATTAAACTTAGAACCGTTCATAATATTATCAACCGCGTGCAGTCAGAAAACAGGCTGGAATTCATAGTTCTAAAGTCAACCACCAAAGCTTTCTCGTCGGGATTGTGCAGAAGTTTTAAAAAACTTTGGGAAACCTGGTCTAAAACCGAATTGTTTGGGTGAGAGGCCAGCTCTTTCGATTGGCGAAAGCCGTTGTATTTTCCAAATATCAGGAAAGTCTCCATTCGAGATACATGCATTGTTCATTGAGCAGTTTATTTGGTCGGCTTTCTGCAATTGCTTTTGAAATCCTGTAAGGATGTTTTCGGGTCCCGGAGCTTTCTTCTTCTTGAAGGTGTTAGCTGCTCTGACTAGTTCCTCATTGGTGAATGCTTCAATGTGATCTTCTATTGAATGCCTAGTTGGAATTCCACTATTTTATCCATTTGCCATTCCTCTATATATAGCATTAGGTTTTTTGTCATCAATTTTTTCATTACGAGCGTATCCCAGGCCCCACGGGTCAATGTTAACGTCTTTTCATAGTGCTTCCCACTTGTCCCTCTTGCTGTTGCGTATGGCTATGTTCAGGTCTTTCTTAGCTTGCTTATACTGTTCATCCTGTATCGCGAAAGCTTCTCTACGTCTTACCCTGGCGAGCAAACGTCTCCTTCTTATGCATGTATCTCTCAGAAATCTGATTTCATCCGTCCACCTGTAGACTTCCTGCCCAACTCTGTGCGACTTGTCAGTTTTGGGCATAGCGGCGTCACAGGCTTTTTGTATCATTGCCATCGTTTCGATGACAATGTTGGGTGTCTCATGGATTTCCGGTGTCCTTCTATTAAGCTCATCAATTAGAAGCCATTTGTTAAGGCGATTCGGATTCCATTTTCGTCTATCAGTCGTGGTATTCGCCTTGTGAGTCATAGTTCCATTAAGTTCGAAGAAGATATGGTCGCTATGGTAAACTGCGGCCTCTGGAATTTGTCGAGGGCATACCCCACTCCTCTGCCCGCGCATTGAAATCGCCTGTTAGATTAATGCGGCCATTCATCTGCATCGCTGTATCCTCGATGTCAGCAAGTTTGCTGTGGAAAGTGGAGATATCGTCGCTTGGGGTCAAGTAACAGCTAATTATGCTGCAGTCCTTAAATGTCTTAGATTCATGGCATCTTTCTTTGCTTGTGCTACTGGCCCGTAGTCCGCTTGAGCTGGGGATCCATATTGCGGAAGTCTTAGATTCGTTTTCCAGCCAGACCCCGGTTTGCTTGCCTGTATACTGCTCGCTGATTAAGACCAAATCAGCTTTCAGTTCCAAAACAATTTGCGACAGCAAAGCATCTGCTGTGCGGCTTCGATTTTGTCCCTCCTTTATACATAGATACCACTTTGGTGCTTTTGTACATCCCTTCATTTTGTGCACAGTTTCTCCGCATCTCATGCATAGGTCTCTGCGGTCGGGCTCACGCAGACCCTTTTTAGGTGTCCCACACCCATCACTTGATCTCAGTGCATTGCTTCACGCGACATGGTAACAAAAGCTCTCTTCTGCTCCGAGCTATTAACCTTTGTCAGGTGCACTTGAAACTCCTCGCACGAGTCGCCTATCAGAATCTTAATTGCAAATGCAACCCTAATTTCAATTTTGTTCGTTGGCTTAATGGCTCTGACCGATGCGTTCTCCTTGGGGGTGTCTTTGATATTATCGCACATTGTTTTGGTTTTGCTTCGTTTGGTCAACTCTAGGTGCATGTCCCGGAAAAACATGGGATGAGTAACTCATTGCCTTTCTCTTATAGGTCAAAACTACCAATAAAGACATAGAAAAGGCTTGCCGGTCGAATAAGCTTAACTTGCATTCAGAGAATTCACAGAAGTTCACAGAAGCCACTTATATTTAAATACATAACTGTGAAAACCATGTGTCTATAATTCGTAATTTAATGATATTCGCAAGTCATGCTGTTGCTGGATATGTCTGGTTTTTGCATGAAATATTACAGATATGCCGAGTATAAACTATTTTACTCAAGAGTACAAATTTTCATAATGTTTTCGGTAATTCCCACATTGTATTATTTCTTCATGAGTGTGCTTGATTGTGCATTGCTTACATTTGCACCGAAACTTCTTTGACGCCAATAGGAAATTCATAACGTCGTGTTGCAAAAAAACTTGCACTCTTAAGCAAGCAGAAGATTCTGCACCACCGTAATTTGTTAATTGCTAATTGTGTGAATTCTAATTGATTTTTCACCAATGTATAATTCGCTCATTCTGATTGTGATTCGAATATGAGCTGCTTATCAATTTTAAATTCGAATCTTCTAAAAAAACCCACCCAGTTTTAAATATGCTTCAACTTGTAGATTCATCTCCAATGTTATCGCTATCCCTTTCCCCCTTGGCGGCTCAGCAAGGGTTGCCAATCGTGTCTATTTTTGTATCTGTACCGATCAACAACAATAACTTCTGTGTAGATAGTAGTTGCACAGTTAAACCCTCTCGAACTCAAGTTAAAACTACTAACAGCACTCCCCTCCTATGCCAATTTTAAATGTTGTTGCTCCTAGCAAGCAAGTGTTTGTGTCTAAACTTTCCTCTGATATTATTATTAGAGTCACCGTTACGAAGATATTTCTCCAGTCCTCGAAAATTTTCTTTTTTTAAAAAAAATGTTCCTCGCGACTTGTTCTCAGTTATTTGAGATCCTAAATTTTGGCCAGATCACATGATGGTTCGATTCGATTTCTAATCTGTCTAATAGAAATCTTAATATTATCTGTATCAACGATCACCTTAATGTGAATGTCTTTAGGACCTTCCATTGTCTGTCCCCGAAAATATGTATCACAATACGTAAGAAGTTTCTTTATGTGATTGCAAAACTTCAAAACTGCATTCACTAACTGAAAACGAGCCCCGCCGTTGCTTCCATGAAGGAAACTACGCTATGTTAACTGAGCTTATTTATACAACCGATTGGACAATTCCGGATCAGTAGTGGACTAAAGCTAAGTTTAAAAAATATTAAAACAAAATGTTTTCCAGTTTTGTCTGGTCGAAATATCTTTAAGCAAAGTAAAACTTTTTTCTTTTTAATTCTCAGTATTGTGAGAATTATCTAGCTTGTTGCAAAAGGCAATATGATCTAGACCCTAATCAATTCTTTAACTTTGTTAAGTTAAAGAGAAAGTCTTATGGTATACCTTCTTCTATCTTTCCTGGGATTAAAAAAGCAAGCAATGATTCCGTTTCCTCTGTAACTATCTTTTTCCAATCAACTTATTTCTCTGTCTCCGTTAATAATTTCTTATCCCGATAACATTGTTTCTTCCAACTCTATCATTGCTCCCACTATATCACACTTTTCTGTTTTTTCCTCCATATATTCCTTAAAAACCTCATACTCTGCTGGGCCAGTCAATATTCCAAGTTGTCTTCTCAAGGAGTATAGTGGCTCCCTTCTTCGTCCATTGATTAAGCTTTTTAATCTTTCCCTTAAATCTGCTGTCTTTCCAACTGTTAGGAAAAAATCGTATATCATTCCTCTTCACAAAAAAGGTGGTAAGTCTGATATTACGAACTAAAGGGGCATAACTAAGTTGTCCGTCCCAAATTATTTGAAAAAATAATCACTTCTTCACTATGACCAATTTTTTAGAATTTTCCTCATTAGTTGATGATGGTTCCTTAAGAAAAAAGTAAACTGATGTCATTTATACTAACTTAACTTACTTACTTACTTACTCAACCATAATATTTTAATTTCAAAACCCGACCGTATTGGTTTTCCTCCCTTGCTTTTTTCCTGGATTTCTTTCTATTTAAACATTAGAACTCAAAGAGTCTTATTAAGATCTTATTTCTCAAAGGTGGTTCAAGTTTTTTCTGCAATACCTCAGGGTAGTCATCTTGTACCATTGCATTTTACATTATTTATTAATGATCCTCAGTAATAACTAGATATTTGGCTAATTCTATGTCTTTCTCTTTATATTTAACCAGAATTACAATTTTTAATTTCACATGTGTTTTTTTTTTTGCAATCAGGCTTCGTCGCATGCAGACGTGATTTTTATTGATCTCCGGGAAACAATTCAATAAATACCAATAAACTAATTTATAAATTATTAAACTAAACCTCGGCTAAGACGATGAGTCAGAAAGACATGCTTAGACAGCAGAAACGTGAGCAAGACGAGCGTCGGCTCTCATTACAACGAAATAACTTGTCTTTTGTCGCCGCGCCAACCGAAAATATCAATAATGCAAAATCAGATCGGCCGCGGTCAATCACCCCCAACCCGGCGAACGAACTCTTACACATAGAG
>SCDZ01000679.1:67229-122967 GCA_004143845.1 Drosophila lacertosa | reverse complement strand
TTATATTTATATTTATATTTATATTTATATTTATATTTATATTTATATTTATATTTATATTTATATATTTTTATTTTTATTTATATTTATATTTATATATATATTAAATACATTTATTAAAACTCAAAGAGGAGTATTAAGATGCAATTAAAGATTATAGTTTCAAACCAACATTCCAATTCACATTTTGCACACTTTTCCCACTAGTTTGTCATACCCTGCTTGTTCAGTTTAATAGTTGTAGGGCATGCAAAACTGTCAATGGCAAATGTCGCGCATTGCTTGCCGCGTTCGCTGTGTGCGTTATGAGTGTGTGTTGTGTGTGTATGTGTGAGAGTGTGTTTGTGGCATATTTGTGTATTCAAAGGGCATGTGCGAGAGACAGACTGAAAAAATGGCTGGGACACAAAAACAAGGCGACGTGGTGGCAACCACTTGAGGCGGCTGCGTTCCAGTTTCCTCCGCTGTGGCATGCAACATGTTTGAATACAAAAAAAAATATGGAAAAAGAGAAGAAATTTCGCCGACTTTTATGTCTAACGAGTGCAAATAAAACTTGATATTTTTCCATCTTTCTTTTTTTGCGTTGCACATGTGACAGTCGCCACGCCCTCCGTGCCCGCCCCCGCACCTCCTTTGGCATGCCTAAAAGTATACCATCAAATATGCCAAACATGTTTTTACAACATACTTGACGGGCGCCTCTAATGTTTATTGCGAATATATAAACCACCCAAGCCACCCAAAAACCACCCACCAAATAGTTGTTGATCGGCGGCCGTTTGATCTGGCGCCCAACGTACGCCAGCCACTTGAGCACGTCTTGTCCTCAAACTACATTTAGTTTGCTGCTGTGGTTTGTTGGCCGCCTTCGAGCTGTTGGCTGCCTTCTCAATATGGCTGCAAAAAATATATATATATACAGACATATATATAAATATATATATACATATATATTGGCCAGACGCTTTTTACGCATTTTTCGGTTACCCATTTTTGTGCCATAATTCATAAACTAAACTTTTTTTTGTGGGGATTACATAAATCAACAATTTTTGGTGGTATGCAGCACCAGAAAACTTTTTGGCGCAAACAAAAATATTAATTTTAACTTTTTACGGCTATATAAAAATGATGGCAAAAAAAAAAAAATAAAATAAACGCAGCTAACAATTTTTGCAGCACTTCAAGCTTAAAGTCTGAAGTGTGTGTGCGAGTGTGTGTGTGTGTGTGTTGGTGTGTGTGTTAATTTGCACACTGGCCCTCTTTATAGTTTTCTTTTTTTATTTTGTTCTCTTTTATCGCTTTTAATGTGCAATTGTTAATTGTTTTTCAACAATAATTTCTGCGCCTGGGCCCCAATGCATTTAATGGCGCAAGGACGTCAAGGAAATGCCAGATGGCCAAATGTGTCTATCTCCATCTCGCTCTTGCTCTCTCTCTCTCTCTCTCTCTCTCTCTCTGTTTCGCTTTGTGCCTTTGGCAGCGTTGCCATATCGCCTGCGTCTGCACGCGATAATTCTTAACCGCTTGTTTATTTATGCGGCGCCGGAAAAACCGCCCACAACACACACACACACACTCGCACACACACACACACGCACACTCATACACTAGCACAGTTTATCTTTTGCTCGCTCTTTATTTATGCAGCATGCATTTAAAATAAAATAAATATAAATTAAGCATACGCCCGGTGCAACAGCCGTCGCCGAGTGCCTGCCCCGCCCTTCAGGCGGCCGCCCCCAAAAAACACTGAAGCACTTCTCGCTAGCGAGCATATTAGCTAAGTGGCAGCTTAAGTGACCAGCTCACTCGACTCAAGCAGCGTTAACTATTTAGTTTAGCTCACCTCGTTGTGTTTTTGAGTTCCCTTCCATTTTTTATTTTTGGCTCCCATTTTGCTTTGTGAAGTATGAAAATTGCTCATTTCATGCTTATTTTCAGGTATTTTGTTTCATTAGCTAGATTTTACTCTGGTTTACTCACTTGTTTGGGGTTGCTCTGAATATTCTTCCATTTCGTACTTTACTTTCTTGTTACATAAACTTGACTCTTTAATTTGTTGTGAAATTGTTAATTATGGTTTTCATTGCAATGTTTACTCTGTGAGCTGTATTTAATAATTTTTTTCTATGCTTTAATCTCTTGTGAAAGTCACTTTACATTTCTATGTAGTACAATTTTTACTTGATCAACTTTATTTAAAGGTAATTATTTCACACTCAATTCATTAAAGAATTAAATCTGTATAAATTTCAAGTCAAAGTTGAAAAAAATTCTTCAACAAATTAAATTACAAATATTATTTAATCACAAAAAAAGCTTAGAGTCCCTAAAGAGTATTTAACTTTGGTATTATTAAAAAAGATGTCTTCACTTTCTTATTGCTGCTGCTGCAACTGCTGCTGCTGCTGTTGTTGTTGTTGTTGTTCTTGTTGTTGTTGTTGCTTTTGTTGGCGCCATTTTTGCAGCCTGCATTAATTGCATGGAAAGGAGGCAGCGTTGCATATAAATTTCTCATATTTAATTTTGCGAGCCACTTGACGCTGCTTTTTGGCATTCAGCGCTCCAGTTTAATGCCACCGACCACAATTTATTCATGCTGCCCAGCAGCAAAAACCATAAAAAAAAAAAAAAAACTTGAAAACGTATAAACAAAATAAATATAAAAATTTACAGAAAAAAAAAAACTAATTGTTGGTGAAGATGGCAAAGTTGATACCCTTGAAGATTAATTAACTAGTTTTGTTTTTTCGCCAGTCAAAGAAATATTAAAAATGCAGTGAAAACAATGCAAAAAACAAAGAAGAAAACTCAGTTCGAATGCCGTAAAAGTTATTTGTAACTAAAGTTGATTTAAAAGTTTGTATGGATATATTTTTCTTAATATTATTTGATTTATTTACAATCTGTCTGAAGGACAATAAGTAACTTTTTTAAGCTAGCCATATTTACAGAGGAATGTAATATTTATTTCTCATATTTGATTTCCTTAAGCCTCAATTGTGGGTCGTATATGCCTATTGTATACCCTATGCATTAAAAAAAAAAAGCAATGCAGAGAACAAAAAAAAAAGGAGCAGCAGGAAAATGCGTTTAAAAGCGGCACACACACGGATTGTGCGTGTGTGTGAGTGTGAGTGTTTGTGCACTCATTTACATTAAATGAATAATGCACTCGAGTGTGCAGTGAAAAATCTGTTCCGTGTTTTTCTTTTTTGGGCAGCGCTGTTTCTTTTCTTGCCTTTCCATATGGTTAACAATTCGAAGGGAACACAGCCATAAAGTTGTAGGATAAATGCAAGCGTGCCACATGATTGTGCCGCATCAACTGCTGCTTAGCCAGATGCCCCCGTTCCCTGCCACCGTTCCCTGCCCCGTTCTCTTCCACTGACCTCTTGCCACTGACCGTTGTGCATAAATTTCATTCTTAAGTGCCGCACATTAACCGCAGGCTGTGTCCCCCCTCCCCCCTCCCCCCTCCCCCCTCCCCCCTGCCTCCCTTTGCCCACCTCACTTTCTTGCTTTGCAAACTTCTTGGCTGGCTGTCGCTTAATGAGATGACTTTAGCTTGAAGACAACGGCTTCAATAAAGTGTCAAACAAATAGCCAAGACATTTAATTGTAACGCTCATGAAAATGAAAATGATAATGAAAATGACAGCAACAAAAACAACAACAACAACGGAGAAGAAGAAGAAGAGAAAAGGAACAGCAAAGTTTTTGAACTTCAACTTCATTTTATTGTCTGACCTCAGCACAAAGCGTTTAATTGACCGCAATTAGGCTAAAGCTTAAAGAAAACAAAGGCCAACTATTTAGTTTGTGAAAGTTTTCCTCTTTTTTCTATCCACTAAGCTGCCACAGATTGGCACAAAAAAAATAAATAAAAAAAAAGCGAGGAGCCTATGTGAAGAGAGAATTAAAAAGTGGAAGGTTTTAAACCAGAAAAGTTGATCGTTCAATAAAAATAAATATACACATACATATATATAAATCAAATCAAATTTATTCGTTAAGCATTACTTTTTGGCTGCCCGCAATTAAATAAAAATAATTGCATAATTGAAAGTGCAAAACTAAAGCAAAAGCTCAAATAAATTAATGCACGTAAAATATTAATTAAAAATAAAATTCCAAATATGAAATTACTTTTATTTACATACATATTAATACAAGTGTTTCTTGTGCGCGTCGTTATTTATTATTTTTGAAAATTATTTGATAAGTGTTGTATTAAATTGCTGCAAGTTTTTATTTCAATCAGAAAATGCTCGCTTTAATTAATAATTTATAGTACACACAAGCCCAGTTTGCAGTTGCCCAGTGCATAACAAGCCATTGTCTGTTTTGCAGCTGGCCACGCCCCCCTTTTTACCCCTTTTGGCCCCTTCGACTCAAACACATATGCCACAGCTGCCCTCTTTTAGCTTTTTGTGCGCAAGTGGCAATTAAAATTAATTTCAATTTGAATTACTCGCCCACACACACACTTATGGGGCGCATTACAAAAAAATGCAACCAAATTAAAAATAAACGCAATTTTTAAATTAAATCTAACTAGCTGATAGTGTGTGCTCGACCAGCAGAAAACCTGCTACAAATTTGAGAGAGTTTAAGCTGAGAAGTAAATAATCGCTCCTTAATACACTTGTTGGCATATATATTTTGACAGAGTTAACAGTTGACTATTGCTCAAAATTAAATGCATCTTTATAACTTTTAATATTCTAAATATTTTGTCTATTATCTGTTGTCATTTATTTGACAGACAAAGGGTTTTTTATTTGCTGTGGCATAAGTATTTTGACAACGCGTGATTTTGTTGTTATTTGAAATATAAGTTTGTAGTTATCATTTAACAGCAATTCTCTTTTTGTTAACTGTGAGAACTCTTAAGCTTTAATATGGTCAAATTTAAGTTGGACCTTAAACAAATCTTTAGCTTTAAACGTTATTTGTTGGGTTAGGTTGAAGAGACCACGAATTAAGTTAAGTTCCATCAAAGAGAAGCTTTCTTTTTCATTTATTTAAATTTGTTATATGCATAGAAAACTTTACTTTTCTACAAGTTCGCGCCTGGGAAGATAAAAAGGCGATAAGAATATGTTTGACCTTAAGATTATGCCACTTTTTGGCTAACCCAATTAGATTCGGATTAGCCTTAACAATCACATCTGAAACTAAATTGATTTTTCATTTTCTCCTTTACAGACTTAAGCAGCGCTCAGATGCAGCCCAAGCTGGAGATCTATCCGAAACAGGAGGTTCAGCGTAAACCCGTCGGCAAGCCTCTAATTTTGACCTGTCGCCCAACTGTGCCCGATCAGGCTCTGGTTACCGATCTCCAGTGGAAGGATAATATGAATAATACCATTTTGCCCAAGCCGTAAGTGTGAGATAACTGCTTAAAGCCACTGTAGAAGTATTTATATATATATATAAAAATACATATTTATGTGTATGTGTGTGTGTGTGTGTGTTTATTATTATATGGCAAACTTAATTTGTTCTTTTTTTGTATACCACACACACACACACACACACAAATACACACACACACACACATCACCTGTTATTCTTCTGTAGGAGCAATTATGAACCAATCTATGATTCCAAGGGAAATAAAAAGAATGCGTAAGTGCCGACAACAACAACAACAACAAAAGCAACAACCGCAATAATAAAAACAATAAAAACAACAACTAAACATTTGTTACGTTTGCGTAGCCCTCTAAATAACAGCAACAACAAGAACAACAAATATTCTTAAATTCCAAATTCATTTGAATAACGAGCACGTGCCCGCTCCCCAAAACTTTCCCCAGCCCAAGCTCTGTTGTTTTTGGTTTGCCGGCATGTTTTTCTTCTTTTTTTTTTAAGTATTTTCCTTTGTTTGTTTGTTGTTAACTTTATTTGTGTTTTCTACTTTCTTCATACACATTCATATTGATCGATGGACAAAGCGCCATTTGCTTAGGCTCTAACGTAGCATCCATCCATTCACATAGACAAAATCCTCTGTTAAACAAAAACAAAAACAAAAACACACTCAACTAATTCAATTCCTGCCGCTATCATGCCATAGTTTAATCGTAATCGTATCAAATTAAATCTCTAGTTCGTTGTCTACTAACAAAACTTCATCAGTCGGTTAGCTTCATACGAAAAAAAAAACCATTCACAACTCGAGTTGAGTATCTTAGGTACTTGACTGCTCTGAGTGTACTCATATTTGCTGTTGAGTCATTAATTGAATGTTGTTAATTGTAAGCATGAAAAGTAAACGAGCGTATAATATGCATACATATATAGTTCATAGTTCGTAGAGTTCTCAATTGAAATTAAATGCGTATAATATGTGAATTGCATTCGAATTCTGCTGCCTTTTAAATCCAACTCCAAGCGGAGCCAACTTAACGAACAAAAAAAGAAGTGCGCCCAACTTAACAAGGTTTAAAAAGAGAACATCGCTTAAGTGCGGCCAACTTAACGCCCAACTAAAGACTTTGTCGAGCTCAGCTAACTGCAAGGCAAAGGTGCAAAGCCAACTTAACACACACAAAGCAACTGCTTTACGTGCCAATAGATAAACTTAGGATGCTGTTAAAGTTCTAAAATGCTCGCTACTTAACACAAACTCGTGCAATATTCAAGCGCAGCCAACTTAATGCATACGTTTAAGCGTAGCCGACTTAACAAACCTCAGTTGTTTTTAAAGCTGTCAAACTGCTCAAACATTCCTTCAATCAGCTGCAAACAGCAAAAAATTTCATTAAAAGCCAGCCATTTTTTTTTATGTGCTGGCTAAAAATTAGAAATATTTCAATTCAGAAAAAAACCCAATTTCAATCAGTGCAAAAATCATAATCAACAAATGAAAGAAAGCAAAGTAAAATCACTTGAATGCAAAAGATTTCCCCAATTGCTCAAATCAAAATCAGACAATTTCGAGAACTGTTCGTGGGCCAAAATGAAAATCGTGTTAATTAATTTGCCGCAGGCCACCAAGGTGGGCTTAAAGCATTGAGGGAAGTGATAGAAGGGGGAGGTGGGGAAGAGGGTCTGGTCTTTTTAAAATGCAGACAAGCCGAACGCAGCTGGCGGCCAATGGGGAAAAAAGGCTGTCAGTGCAACGTCTCCTGGACAGCTTCTGCCCTCTGGCGTGGAATTTTTGGACCCACCTTATGCTCAATCCTTTTTTCTCTGGTGGCTTTTCAACTATTGCGTGCCAATTAACCCAAATTCTTGCCGTTTCCTTTTTATTTTCAACTGTCACATTTAATTTAAGTTGAGTTTGAAATTATGCAAAAAGCTGATTTTGTGGCTTTAAAAGTTTAACTAACCTGGATTTTGAACTGCTTGCAAGCAGTATGAATCAGTATAAATTACTTAAGACAAATTACTTAAGATATCAGCTTGAAAGATTGCCAGAATTAAGACTATAAATGATAGAAAAAGATAAATAATAAATAACTTTAAATGATAAAATAGCTACAAAAATGATAAATCATAAATGATGACAATTATTGTTTATTATTTTTTTTTTGTGGTTGACTTTCTTTCACAAAGAAAGTTGAAAGCTCATTTTGCATTTTGGCTCAGTGCATCTGTTCGAATTGTGTCATCGCATTTGGCATTTAATTGTTTGCCATGTGTTCGACCTCTGACCTCTGGCTGACCGAATACAAAAACAAAAGCAAAAAAAAAAAGAAAAACTAATAGTGGAATTTGCGAATGGAGCTTGGCAAGTTTTCAATTTTGGCTGCAGCAGCAACATTGCCGGAATTGCCGCATTTTAGGCGCACGCACCAACTGAGTCGGCCATATTGAATTTGGCCAGCGAAAATCTGTAACAAAACAAAAACCCAAACTGGCAACTCTTTCCCCTTTTCCTCTTCCCCTTCCTTTTTACCCACGTTCTTCGCTTGACCGCATTGCTTTGTGTTTTGCGCCAGGGAGGCGGAGTTCAGTTCACGCCCACACAATGCGTGATGGTAAAATCCGAGGGAGGGGGGAAGAGGGTGGGGGGGGGGGGGCGGAAAGTGCCGAATGGCGAAATGAAGTTTTCGACAGGCTGGCAACGCGACTCTGACTGCATACTTGCAGGCAGGCGCAAAATGTAATTAAGCCGCCAAAAAGCGGGCCCCGAAAGCCAAAAACCGAACAGCAGGAAAGACCCCAAAACCCAGCCAGGCCTAAACCAAGCTCTTTTTCTACTGCCCCGTTCGATGTCAGTTTTGCAGTCATGACCGTGGCCCGTTTGGCGCCAGCTCTCGAGTTAATTAAAGCGATTAAGTTGGCAATAGTTCAGTGGTTAGCAGCGCGTTCTCCTCTTAACTTCAGTTCACTCAGTTTAGCAGCTTTTGGCCCGTTACCAGCTTTGCGCATTTTGTCAACCATGTGCAGCCGCCAGATAATAAACTACACTTTATGCCTGGCCAATGTGGAACAATGCAAATTTGTTGTTTCGCTTAAATTGGCAGACTATAAGCCATATATTAACATATATGTTTATGATATGATACACAGATACAACGTAAAGAATTTTTAAAGCAGTTTATATGGAAAAACATTTGCACTGCTTGCATTCAGCTTGTGATTCGAACCCTGGTTCAGTAATTTACTCTTATTTAAACTTTACACATCAAATAATCAATTTAAAGTTGTAACTGATTTTGTAAAGGATTTTTATAGTCTGGAATTTAAGAAGAATTCAAAGTCTTAGCTTTGGGTTCGAATAACAGACTAAAACAGAGCTAAATGAGGCAAACTTTAAAGAAATGTTTAAGTTAACAGCAGAGAATGGAAAATTTAATTTAATAATTCCATTTTAAAATAGATTAGCTTAGTTTTGTCTCAAAAACCAATCGAAAATATTTATGACAAACTTTTTACACTAACTTAACTGAAGTTTAACTGATTAGCAACTTTTTTTTTGGTTTAGAAATACTTTTTGTTGACTCTCTTAAGATTCAGGCCTCTCTTAAAGCTTTCACATATAAATTGTGCTTTTCTTTTTTATAAGATTTCTTATATATCCTAAATTGAATTAGTTGATGTCAACTTTTGCAGTAAAAGAAAATTTAATAAATATTTTCTGTACACTCTTCACAAACTAAGATTATAAATAGATACATATATATGATTTGTCCTTTGCTTTAAGGATAATAGTATGTAATATGTTATAGTTTTATATACAACTCCTTTTTTTTTTGGTCGATTAGGGTTCTCTCTTGACTTCTTTTACTAAATGGCTGTGTTTATTTTATTTGATTTTGCCAAACTTCAGTTGGCCAATTCAATTTTAGCTGCTGAACTTTGTCTTTGCCAGCGATATTCGTTGCGCTCTTTAAGCACAGTGCTAATTACTCTCTCCCTCTCCCTCTCTCTCTCTCTTTACTATACCCCTCCCTTTAATTATCAATCTAGCTCAATCTTAATTGTCTGTTTGAAATGTTGCTTTTGACCAAATTTGCTCAACTTGACTCGGCTTGACTTGGACATGGCTTTAAGCGCCTTAGCAACTGCTTTGGCAACTTGCGACAACTTTTGGGGCAACAACATCAGATGAAAGGGAACAACAACAACAACAACAGCAACAATAGCAATAACGACATCTTTATTTGCGTCCATGCCAAAAGAAATGCAATAAAAAATTGTCGTGGCATGCCCCCAGGCGCCAAAATGGCGACAGCCGCGTACGCAGCCACCCTTCCCCCAACCCCCCCCCCCTCCCCGCCCCCCCTTTCTTCACCCCCTTCCCTTCTCAATTCCAACCGCCATTTTCCCTAGAGACAATCAAAAAATTTGATTTTTACGTATGCGTTACTGTTTGCGCTCTTGTTTGTTTGCCTTTGCCCCAAATACTCCCCAAATACCCCCAAACCCCACCCCCTCCCCTCACCATCCTCTCCCTCCCTCTCTTTTTTCTGTGTTCGCTCGTTTGGCGCAATATTAAAAATCCAACGCAAATATGCAGCAAAATCTTTTCCACAATGTCTTCCGCTGTGCGTTGCATTTGGATCAGGAAGCGGACGAGTGAAAGGGGGGAGGAAAGGAGGGCGGAGGGGCGTGCCAAGGACTGAAGTTGCCATTTTGTTTTTTTTTCAGTTCTTATTTGACTTACATTTTTTTATATATATATTTTTTTTATTCGTGCATTGTCGTCAAAGTCTTTTGTTAGCATAATTTTTTGGGCGCAGCGACGAGGTTTACACATGTGTGTGTGCGTGTGTGTGTGAGTGTATTTGTGTGTGTGTGTTTGCTAGACAAACATATAGCGAGCCATTTTTGCATTTTGGCAACAATTGCGAATCACAAATCGAACGCAGGTTGCGCTCAGTCCCACGAATCCCCAAAACACACACACACACACACACACACACACACTCCTACACACACACAGTCGCATTCAACTCGAAAACCAATTACAGTCGTAAAAACAAAAAAGTTGCGAACCAGTTGAGCTTCAGTTAACTTAGTCGAAAAAGTTCCTCAAGCTGATTCGATGCGTTTTTTTAGCATAAATATTTTTTATTGGCTTTTAGCCAAAAACAAAACTAAGCTATTTTAAAATCTGAAATTGGCTAAAATGCTGCCAGCAAATCATATATTAAATTCTTAGTGAATTTTTATTTTTAGGCTGCGATTTAAGCCAAATGCTAAGTTTATTTATTTGAAGAACTTGGCTTTTATTTAGATTTGAAAAGTAAATGAAAAAACTGTATTAAAAGTTGAATTGACAGCTTAAAGCAATATTTGCTTATCGATATACAGTTGTGCTAAATTACAAGTAAATAATTAGAAATAAAAAAATTTTAAATATAAATATATGTATATAAATAGCACACAATTCTTTATTTACATATTCCCAATATAAACTTTGTTTCCCGCACATTTCTGATCAACTATTTCCTTATATATTATATTTTATATTTCGTCATATCTTTAAAGCCTGGCAGGAATATTTAAATTTAATTCAAAAGCATAATTAATATTTTAACAGCTCTATTTATTTGTGTTAAAATAACAACAAATACAATACAATACAATTTAATGAGATATTTATTTAATTAATATCTAAGACAGTCTTCAAGCTGTGACTATATCGTTACTCGTTACTCTTCACTCTCCAGTCGTGACTCGTCCTTTAGCTGAATCCGTTTGGCAAACTTTTAGCCATAGACAAAAAAAATTTGTTCATTTACGTTTTGTTTGGCTCCAAAAGTTGTTCCTAATTTTGGTAGATTTTTATTTTTTTTTTTTGGTTTCTTTTTTGTAACTTCTTCTAGGCGTACAAAGTGAAGTCATAATAATAACCGCTATGCATATTTAGTTGTGCGCAACAAAAGTTTTTTAATTAATTAGTACGTGCCTTCTGCCACGCCCCCTTCTCTCCCCCCCCCCCCCGCAAAAAAAATTGGAGAATTTTGCTAGTTTTATTTATGGTTTTATTTGCAATTTTTAGTCATTTTATGCTGGGCAAACTTCTTTTTATGTTGTTTATTTTTTTTTTTGGATGCCAAATGCCAATTGACAAAAACTATCATATTTAGTTGTGCGCAACAAAAATTTTTTAATTAAATAGTCCCTCCCCTCCCCCACCCCCCCCTCCCCCCCCCCCCCCCCCCCCCTTGGACAGGGTTGCCAGGCAACTGGCAGACGACAACGCTTATTATACATTATTTGATCTGAATTGCTCGAAACTAGCAAGTTTGGCCGCCTAATTAGTAAATCGAGTCGCCTGCAAACAGTTTGTGCAGCTAATTGATAGAGGTCCTTTTTTCCCTTGCTCTGGTTTGGGCTAAGACTGTAAGTTGACAACCCCTGGAGTGAAAATTACTTTTAGAATAGACTTCCCTTTGTATGCCAAAGAAGCTTAAGAGATACAGTTGTAATCAATTTAATAATTATCCCTTTTAAAATTCTTCGATTCCTTCAAATGAAAGAATTACTAAACAGAAAATAATTCTGTTGAATTTTTCTTGTTCTTCATACATGAAAAATATTATTCATAAAAATAGTTGTTTATTTTAAATTTAAAAAAAAGCAACATATGAAAAAACTTAAGTTTTAACACATTAGGCCAAATAATATTGAAAACTGTTAATTTTTTTAGTTCCTTTTTAGTGTAGAGTTGTCAAAGAAGCAAAAACAAAAAAATAACATGTTAAACTGAAAATCTTTGGAGAAGTTGTTTTTCTTTAGTCAATAAATGTTTATGTGGCAAATTAAATTGTTTGCCTTAAAAACGAAGTTGGCAACCCTGGCCGAAAAAGGGGTTTTTTTTTTGCAGAAACTTGCGAAGTATTCTTTGCTTAAATATATTTAGATGCAAGTTTGACCGAATAAACGCAAATATTATGACTGGGCCCAAATACTTTTTAGCCACGTTGGCGCTCAGGGCAATTGGGCGAACATTTTTATGCGCTTGAAAAAACTGTTGCTTAAACGAACTCCTGGCCCGGTCGCATTAACACCACGCCCCGAAACGCAATTTTCTTTTAATTTTCTGTAATTGTTAAGGAAAAAAAAAAAAAAAAAAAAAAAAGGGGCGAACGTAAAAGAAAAGCTGGCAAATGAAATGCGTGGCATGCAAATGAGAAAAGCAGCAAGAGAAAAGAACCAACAGCAACAACAACAACAAAAGCAATCTACTAACAACGACAATGCTCATAACAATTATTATAATCATAAGCATAAACATTATATACATATATATAAAGCAACAACAACAACAACAATTTTCATATTATGCTATACTAATAATGCAAAACAATTCCTCTACCCCTACCCCTATCTCTCTCTCTCTCTCTCTCTCGCACTTGCAGAACGGGACGGAATCATCCGCCGATGTATACGGAGACGCTGCCCGGCGAAAGTTTGGGCCTGATGATTCCCTCGCTAACCAGCGAAATGAGCGGCCAATATTATTGTACGGCATCCTATGCAAACACCGAGATACTCCAGACAACGGTCTCAATTACGACTTACGGTAAGTTAACTAAACTCAACTTTTCTTTAACTTTAGTTCCCCCCTCCCTCCCTTTTTACACTCTATTTGAATAGCTGCTATTTGTGCAGCTTTCTCGTTCTCTGGTTAGAGGCAAAGTTTGAGAGTTGATTTATGACAACTAAAACTGAAGATGTGCCAAGTTTACTCAACATTTTCAATCACCAAATATTGCTTAGCATTCAAATGAAGTTCACTTGCCAAAAATGTTAACTACGCTTTTTTAAGAAGTCAAGAAACTTAAAGCTTCAATTTAAACAGAAAAAATTTCCAATTAAATTATTTTTGTAAAATCAAAAAAGCTAATTTAAAGCTTGTTTATTTTTTCCACAAAATTTTACCCATAAAAAAAAGCGTTTAAATTAGAATTTAGTAGCCCTCAAATTATATTTAAAGTGTTTGTTTATTTTTTTGTTTTTGATGTCATGCGCGCAAAGCAAACAATAATTAATTAATTAAAACAGAAACTCTTGAGTGTAGAATTTTTGTTGAACAACAAAGACTTGTTATAAAAACTAAAAATTAGCATATACATTTTTGGAGCAAAATAAAATTAAATTGCACTTAATTTAACCATTAATCATACGGAAAATATTTGTAATGCATTTGATAAGTTTAAGTTTAAGTTTTTTCAATTTAGATTTTATGCTGTTGAATTTGGATTGATTTTGATTTGATTGTGCCCAAGCATAAAGGAAACACACAAAAATGGATGCAAGTCCAAACAAAGACGTTACCAATAACCAGCACAGGCACAACAAGTGCCACACACACACACACACACACACACACACTCGCACACTCGTTTGCTGGCTCGTTAACTTTGCTGGCGAAGCTTTAGAAAAGTCGCTTGGAAATTCTCCTCGCTGTTGGAAAACTTTTACGAGATTGATTTTTCTAAGCAATTTAAAGTGCACAAGGGCAGTTTGCACTCTCCCTTTCTCTCTTTCTCACTTTGTGTGTAGCTGTCTCTCTCTCTCTCTCTCGCTCGCTCACTTGATGCGTTGCGACATGTGCGGAATTTACAAGGCTCGACCTGCCCTCAAAATACGCCAGAGTCGCAAACAAAACCCCAAATCCATTGCGTTTGAAATCAACTCAAATATTTTGCTAGCCAACAATTTGTGCCAAACTTGCCCCAAAATGGGGCACGTCCAGTTACCAGTGTTGTGTTACGGTTGCCTCGAGCCTGCCTTCGCTCCGTTTTGTTTGTTGTACGAATTACGTTTGGGGCAGGGTCAAGAGTTCAAGCGTAGCAGAAAGCTGCCTAAACAAGACACAGTGTTGAGCAGCAGCAAAAACAGTGTTGGCAAACTCACTCAGCAAATGATTGAAGCAGCTCTAAAGGAACTAAGAGACTTTCCGAAATGTATTATTGAGCTCTTAACACTAACGAACAGTGTTGTAAAACGTCGCTTTGCCAAACAAGTGTTGGTTAAACAACTTTAAAACTGCTTTAAACTTAGTTAACAGATATGTTAAAATACGTTTAATATTGTAAATGCCTTTATTTTAAACAACACATTTGAGAAACTTTTGTCAGCTAGTTAAGCTTACAATGTGCAGTGTTGTGTAATTCTGCAAAAGCTAGGAACAATTACAACTCAACTTGATAGCGTCTTATCTGGTTGCCAGCTGCCAAAACCAAGCTGACCAGCTTTATATCCCCCTCTCTATCACTCTCTCCCTCTCTCTCTCTCTCTCTCTGTGTTGAGGGTGTTGCTGTCGTTGTGTGTTGACAACTCACAAGTTGCATTTAGCTAAGCAAATATGTTGCAAGTGAAAGAGGAAGGAGGGGAAAGGAAAGGAAAGACAAGCAGTGCAAACTACTGGAGTGCGAATACTTCGAGTCTCGAGGACTTTAACTTGCAGCTGTAGGTGCTGCCTCACTATTTACACGCACACACACACACACACATACACACACTGCTGTTGTTTGTGCCACTCACAGCTTAATATTTCAATATTTATGCTTTTAATAAATGCATATGCTGCAAACAAACTTCCGTTTGCAACGGCAACTTCCGATGTTGCCAAAGTGCGTTCAAGTTTTGGACTGGACCACGCTTCATGCCACACATGCCACAACATGCCGCACGCTTTTAAAGTGGGCGTCTGTCGTGCAGCATTATTATGCAACCATTTATTAAAGCTCTTAAACTCATTTGAATGCAACGAAATGTGGCAAATCCCCCGAAAATAAACCGTTTTGTAATGTTGCACACAGTGTGAGTGATTAGGCAAAGCTGTTCCTTTGTTCAACATTTAAATATATATATTTGGCCACTATCACATTGCATATATGTATGTATTTGTGTTTTGCTGTCTTCAATAATTGCCTAAGCCGATTCCATTCCAAATCAACTGTTGCGCAACTTGCCGCAATTTGTGGCAAGCACATTCTGTTTAAACACTTTACTTTATTTTAATTGTTTAGTTACTCAATGAAATCGGGCATTCAAAAATACTTTTAAAGTGCGCTTCATTTAATGAAAATTGAACTTGAAATATATATTCAACAGTTGAATTTATTAATTAAAAGGAACATTTATTTAACTAAACTTAAGACCCTTTGTGCTCCAGCAAGCAGTTGAACAAACTTTGGATTTGACGCTAAATAAAATAAATATATTTATGTTTATTTAAAAAATGAAAAATTAATCTACTTTTCAAACAAAAAGGAGCCATTGAGAAATTTACAAATTATACAAAGCATAAATTATATAGCAAGCAGTGCAGCCAGCATAGTAAGCAGTTTAACCCATCGCGTAGTAAGCAGTTGATCGTCTTTAAGCTCAGCTTAGCAGTTAACTGCTTGTCTTTAATTTACTATTGAAAAATTCAATTAAATGGTAAACAAATTTCTCTATTTACTTAAAATTCATATTGAACTAACCAAGCAAAAGACTTGAGCTTGAATTACGTGCTAATTTTTTATATCAGCGTATAACAATAATCAACTAATAAATGTATACATGATAATATTAACAAGCAGTTCAGTTTTGTCGCTTCAATTATTGCATATTATAGTTAGTGGGCGCTCAACCTAAACTGAAGTGAGGTCATGGCAGGCCAAGATCCAATTGCTGCTGTCTGATATTTAATAACTTGCTGCAGTTGCTGTTTTTTCGCCTTCCTCTTCTATTTTTTTCTTATATTTTTTTTTTTTTTGGTTATTTGCAGCAGCAACTTTTTCAATAAGTTGCGAATCGTGTTTTTGCGACCGGTGTGCAACGCTCGGAATCTTTGCCGTTAGCCCGGCTGTCCTGTCCTGTGCCAGGCGACGTGTCCTTAGCTGTGTCCCCTTGTCGTTCACGTTGTTCAAACTAATAATGAAATCGTAAACTAGTTCATCTTTTTGCCTTTTTTTTTCGTTGTTCGTTTTTCTTTTGGTTTCTTTTTCCTTTTCACTGCTGCTGCTGCTGCTGTTGTTGTTGTTGGTGTGTGTGTTTATTTTGATGTTGTTGTGGGACGTCAGCGAAAAGTGTTTGCACAACAAAATCTCACACGCAACGACAATGCAGACAGCAACAACAACGACAACAATTTGCTGTGCAGTCTGTTTGCCTTTGGACCAAACTGTGCAGTCCGGCTAAAGAAAATTCGACAGGAACTTTTATTTATTTTATATGTTGCACACACACACACACATACACAGACACACACAGGGGTCAGGGGGGCGTGGCGACTTAGACTGCCAATAAAATTGGCAAATGGAAAATGTGTTGTTTTTCTTATATTTTTTTTTTTTTAGCACAACTTCCCGTTTGGCTTTGGCCATATAAAAATCCGAAAGGCCGGACATCGGGATTTGGCTCAAAAAGGTCTTTTGGCCTCTTGCTTGCACCCAATGCACTTGGTTGCTATATGTGTGTGTGTGTGTGTGTGTGTGTGTGTGTGTGTTGTTTGACAGTCAACAGACAGCTGAGTTTGGATAGACAGATGGCTTGTTATTACACTGATTTATAAATAAACTGTAAATATTTGAGCTGCACACAAACACACACACGCACATACACACACACACACACATATGCGCTGATAGCCAGCTCAGCAAATACTGTAAATTCAACAACATCTTTTGCTACTATTTCTTTTTTTGTTGTTGTTGTTTGCCTAACGCGTACCCGCAAAATGATCTGCGCAATTTCCGCTCAGGAAATAAGCCAAATTTCGGTTGCATTCCCCAACCTACCAACCTTTTCAGCCCCGCCCCTTTTCCCGCCTCGCTTAACACCTGCCACACAAATATGCAGCAGCCAAAAAGTAGGCAACACTTTTTTCCCCTTCAATTTTTGTTAGCAAAATAGAAAAACTTGGTCAATAGACTAAGTTCAAATTGAAAGTTAACTTAACAATAATAATTAATAACAGATTAATTTAATCCTTGCCAATGATTACATAAAAAAAAATATATATATTTAAAAAAAAAAAAATTATATGTATATATTTAAAAAAAAGTTAATAAAATATATATATATATATATATATATGTAAAAAAATTTAATGAAACAACATCTATTTACGCATACAAAAAACTAGTCGAAAATGCTTTCTACACAATATTAATCAGCTGTTAAATAAAAAATTTAATTTTATAATTTTTGGTTTTTTAAATATTATTTTATAATATTTAAAAAGTTTATAAAAATGAATACAATATATTTAAGGCAGCTGAATTTAGTTGTACATAAACGAAAGAAGAAAAAAAAAAAAGAAAAAATAAATAGAATAAAGCAAACAATAAATAAATCAGCTTTAAATTTGACAACAGCTAAGTTCAAGTAATAAATTAATTAAAATGATTTACTCATTCAAAAAATACAACAAAATAAATAAACTAAAATTAAACATTAAATAGTTTTACAATGGCAATTGCATTATTCGAAGCCAACGTTAAGTTCAAGTCCAAGTCGAAGTCAGTGAACTGCACCTGATATTAAAACCGTTCGATGTGTAATTTATATATGTGTATATATGTGTATATATATTTCATTTTGCGCCTTTTACTTTGGCTTCGATTTGCTGGCTGAGTTGCGTCCCCATTTTGGCCTGTTTGTGTTTGGATTTTGTGCGCAAGTATTTGATTTAGGAATTTCAGTTAGCAATATTTTTTTTTGTTGTTGTTGTTGTTTTTTTCAATTTCTGCTGCTGCAACAGAGATTTATTGGCATGCCTTGACGTCCTGGGGTCGTTAGTAGTGGCCCTTTGGAGCGAGCAAGGATTGCCAGGACTGCCAGGACTGCCAGGACTGCCAGGACTGTGGCGAGTCGTGTTTCCTTCCAGCTGGTTGTTGGCAAATACGCGCCACATATCAACGACAGTTCGAATTGCTTTCACGTCTGCGACGGACAGTTTGTTTAAAATTATATTACGTATACGCCACGTTAGGTGGACGCTGTCAACAACTTGTTCACAGATTTGTTTGACATTTGACTAAACAAGCTCAACAACAAACTCAACCAAACTCAACTTGAACTCTGGTTTCTTTTTGCACTTGCAGTGGCCATTACCTGGACGAATGCGCCGGAAAATCAATTTCCCATACTGGGCGACGACTATGTGGTCAAGTGCGAGGTGAAAGCCGATCCCAATCCAACCATTGACTGGCTACGCAACGGTGATCCAGTAAGTGCAAATACACACAGAGAAAAAATTTATAAATACTAACTCCTTATTCACTTCCTGCAGATTCGCACCGATGCCAAGCATGTGGTTCAGACTCATGGCCTGCTCATCCGCAACGTGGCCGAAACGGACGACGGCATTTACACGTGCCGAGCGGCTGTCATCGATACTGGGGAGCTGCTGGAGCGCACCATACGCGTCGAGGTCTACATTAAGCCGGTGATCACCAGTCTGCCAGCCACATTGGAAGCTGTTGAGGGCAAACCCTTTGCGGCCAATTGCACGGCCGTCGGCAAACCCGTGCCGGAGATATTCTGGATCAAGGAATCGGTGCAGTTGAATGTGGCGCTCGCCGATCGCTTTACGGTTGATGCGCAGACAGGTCTGCTCACGATCAATTCCGTTACCCAGGAGGATTACGATACGTACACGTGCATAGCAAAGAACGCGGCCGGCGTTGTCGACCAGAAGACCAAACTGAACGTGCTGGTGCGTCCCTCTGTCTACGAGCTGTACAATGTGACCGCGGTTAGCGGCAAGGAGATCGCCATCACCTGCCGCGCCAAGGGACGTCCCGCGCCGGCCATCACCTTCCGTCGCTGGGGCACCGAACAGCAATACACGCCCGGCGTCCAGCTGGACGACGAACGCATCAATCTCGAGCAATATTTCGATGAGCAGCGCGGCGAGAGCACCGGAACCCTTCGCATTGCACGCACTCAGCGCATGGACGATGGTCTCTATCAGTGCATAGCCAGCAACAAGGGCGACACCGCCTACAAGACGGGACACATTGCTGTGGAGTTTGCGCCGGACTTTGAGCACATGAAGGAGCTGCCGCCGGTGTTCAGCTGGGAGCAGCGCAAGGCCAACCTGAGCTGTTTGGCCATGGGCATACCGAACGCGACCATCGAATGGCGCTGGAACGGACGCAACATTAAGGATATGTTCGATACGAACCTAAAGATCGAGGGCACCGGACCACGCAGCGATCTCATCGTTCATCCGGTTACCCGACAATATTATTCCGCCTACAAATGCATCGCTACCAACATACATGGCTCCGCCGAGCATGATATGCAGCTGAAGGAGGCACGCGTGCCGGACTTTGTATCGGTTGCCCAGCCACGTCAGTTGACCGCCACCACGATCACGTTCGATATACGCGGCCCCTCCACCGAAATTGGTCTGCCCATTCTGGCGTTCAGTGTCCAGTACAAGGAGGTGCTCAATCCCGACTGGTCAACGGCGCTCAATCGCAGCTGGTCACCGGATTCGCCCTACATTGTCGAAGGTTTGCGTCCACAGACCGCGTACAGCTTCCGCTTTGCCGCTCGCAATCAGGTCGGCCTGGGCAACTGGGGCGTCAATCAGCAGCAGTCGACGCCGCGTCGTTCCGCGCCCGAGGAGCCCAAACCTTTGCACAGTCCCGTCCAGAACGACAAGGAGGAGCCTGTTGTTGTGTCGCCCTATTCGGATCACTTTGAGCTGCGTTGGGGCGTGCCCGCCGACAATGGCGAACCCATCGATAGCTATCAGATCAAATACTGTCCGGTGAGTAGGGAAATTTTAATTAAATTGAATAAAAAAAAAAGATTAGTTGAACTAATTTTGTATTTATTGCTTTGTTTGTCTGCAGGGCGTTAAAATCGCTGGCACCTGGCATGAGATGGATAATAGCTGCAATACGATCGATGTGGTCGAGACCACATCCTTCCAAATGAAGGATCTCAGCGGCAATACGTATTATCGTATCGAGCTGAAGGCGCACAATGCGATTGGTTATTCGTCGCCGGCATCGATTATAATGAAGACGACACGAGGTGAGTCCGATTCAGCTAATAACAATCTTGGCACATTGCTCTATTCGGCCGGCTACAATTCCGGCGTCGGTTCGCTACACAAACAACTCACAATCACAACAACAAGAACAGCAACAAGAACAGCAACAACATCAACAACAACAACAGCAACAGCAACAACAACAACAATCATTGCGCTGGCCACAACAATCAGCATTTATTTATTTAGTGTCCTAACCTCAATGTTAGTCTAAAAGCGCCAGCCAAACGATATCGATAATCGATCAACGATAAACGATAAATGATCGCTTCGCCTACGCTTTTACAAAAATCACAAACAACCATTTGCATTCAACATTGTGTGTAATCGAATTATTTATCGAGCGGCAAAATCGCAAATCTAACATAGCCTTAAAGTCACATATTTATATGAATCGAGCGCGCTATCGATCACGCTATCGATTTGGCGAGATTAAGATCAGCAACAACAACAAAAAACAATACTTACACAAATTCTTTGAAATACATGCATACTATGAATATTTATATATATATAAATCGATACATATATATATATATATAGATAACTATTTTTGATCGCTCTATTTAACGTATCCACAATATATATACCATATATATTTATATATCTCAACATCAACGTTATACAAATAGCGAGTACAATTACTTTTGCATACATTTTTGTAGTGTTTATTTTTACTGTCTTCTCCTTTTTTTCTTTTTCACTTATCCATTTTTCCAACATTTTTTTACTTTGTAAACTTCTCCGGTTTATCTCTCTCCTTTTTTGTTGTGTGTGTGCTAAAAATTAAATATATAATTGCTCATAGCTCTAATTATGTGAAGAACAAATATCCCAGTTATATATATACAGTTTTTTCTTTGTTCCATTTTGAATCCAGTTTTCTTTTTATGTGTTGTGCAAAATCAAATTATTTTTGTTGCATGCTTTTTTGTGCGTTACGTTCAAGCTAACATTTAATGCTAATTTTTGCGTCCTTTCTCCCGACCTTAAAGTAAAGCCCCTGAAAAAACACACACGCAATTTACATTCCAAAAAAAAAAAGCAAAAAAAAAATACACACACGAATCGCATAAAGTTCATTTCCTGGCAAAAAAAACGCTGCCAACACTATAAAATTGAGTGTTGCACAACACTTTCATTTAGTGCTCAACAACGAGCTAAGGCAAGCAGTGCAAAAGTTTAAAAAATCTCGCTCATTCAGCACTAGGCACAAGTGTTGTTCTCTCCATCTCTCTATGTCTTTCTCTCTCTCTCACACACACACACACATCACATATGAACATCATTTTATTGTGCTCTCTCTCTCACACACTCTTTTGTGTATTGCGTGCTCTGTCTTTTGTATATCGTTTTTTTTTTAGTATGTGTGTGTTCCTATTCATTATTTTTTATTTTTTTTGACTACAACTCATAAGCATTTACTTAATTATTAAATTAAAACGAAAGAAAATAAAAAAAACAACACATCTCGAATATGAATCCAAATTTATTAATTTAGTCGAATTAATTAATGTGTTTTTTTTTATATTTTTGTGTGTGTGCAATTATCACAATTTGAATTTTAAATGCATATTTGTAATGACTAATTTTAATCTAAATATACATATAAACAAGAAATAATGACTTTGCGAAACTTTTGTTAATTTAAAAACATACTTATACTTACTTTCAATATAGTTGTAAACATTTCTTTTGGCCCATTTAGTTTGCTTCATTATTTGTACTTTTACTTTTATTCTACATTTTTCCCTTTGTATGTACTGCGACTTTTTCTTTAGTTAAATTTTGTATTAAGCAACATCATTATTAAAATTAAATTTAAAAACAAAACATTTATTGAATAAATACTGAAAAATACATGAAAAAAAAACAATCGATCATAATTTGCAATGACAACTGTTCTTTTTTTTTAAACTCATAAATCACAATACTGCGTTTTGTTTGTTTAACTCTTCGAATCGTTCTGTCTCTTTTTGTCTCTCTCTCTCTCTCTCTCTCTCTGCAACTGTAAATCATGCTCGTGTTTTTGTCTCTTTCATCTCACACTCTCTTTTTGTTTAGCTGCTTTTCATGTTGTGCTCTTTACTCATACATTTTGTGTGTAGCCAAAACTATCGATAACACTTGAGCAAAGTTATCGATACATACCGGAAATATAAAGCAATTGAAATTGTGCTAAATAAAGAAACCAACTTTTAATGCACTTCGAATTGATTTATTTCAAATATGTATCGATTGTAAGTTATCGATAGTTTTGCTTGCTCTTGTAATTTTGTAGTCATGCGACTGTCAATCAGTATTGCTGTGTGTGTGTGTGTGTGTTTATTTATCTTGTTGTACAGCTCTCTCATATAATCCTTTTGCCTATCCATATTATCATATTCACGTCCCATATAAATAACTATTAGACCTATACTTAACTTATATACTAATATACTAACTAAGTCTAATCGAAAAACAAATCTTAATGTCTGCATCTATATATAATAACTACATAGCATAATCTACCAATATATTTAGTTTATACTCTAACACAATGCGTTCCAAACTGTAACACTTTGAGAGTAGCTGTCAAACTGAAAGCAAGCAGTGCAAACTGCACTCTTCGTGTACCCAGCAAACAAATACTCTTACCAACTAACCCCAAATCTAATACTCACAAACCACAGATATACACACACACACACACACACATTTATATACATATATGTGTACATATGTATGTATATATATTAGTAACACACACTCACATTATGTTTGAGTCCTAGCCAATATCAAACGTCGTCGTCTCTTGATCTATTTAAATCGCAAAACAATCAAGCAAGAAAGAAAACCAACAAAAAATATTCTTTTGTGTGTTTCCTTTTCTTCCTTTTTTCTTCTACTACTTTTCTTTGTTTTTTCTCTCTTTTACGCTGTGTGAAATACTAAAAAACAAACAAAACAAAAATCCCCAAAATCGAATGCTATGAAAACCAAAAACAAACAAAAAAAATATGAAACCATTTACCAACAACAAAAAATGAAACACTGTAAACTGCTGCCGCACAATCTGAAACTGTACCTGAACCTGAACCTGAACCTATTCCGAACCTGTGCGCGAAACTGTTCCTCCTTCAATCCGCAAAACAGACAAGCCCTATCCATATCAATCAAGCAGCGCCACGAGTCCAACACTGCTTGCCAACACTGCACTGCTGCCGATGCCGCTGCTGCTGCCGCTGCTGCTGCTGCTGCTAACGCTGCTGATGACGACGCGCACTGCTTAAGTATACGCACCAAGCAGTGCACCCAAGCAGTAATCGGAGGACGATGCCTGAAGCCTGCTGCAAAGATCTGTTTGGTTTCCTTTCGTTTTCTTTTTCTTTTTTTTTTTTGCTAATCTGTCGACAACTGTAAATAATCATAAGGCAAAAATAACAAAAGAAAAAATACCAAATATGAACTAAACATAAATACATAAACACAAATGCAAAGAAAAAAAAACACAACAACTATATAGCAAACCAGGCTAAAGACGTGCAAGTATTTAATACCAATCAAGTACAGCATATGATAAATAGTTATCACTAGGGTGTTAAACAGATACACATGAAATACTACTATATGATTCCATTCAATGTACAAAATACGAACTGCAAAATGCCAAAAAAAAAAGAAGAGGAAGAAGAAGAAGAAGATAAACAAGAATATATCAACACTTAAGCATGCCATTATATATAATGTGTATGAATCGCGCTCACAATTTATAAACCTATGTTAAGTACTAAGTGTTATAGAACACAAACCCATTTAAGTTGTCAAAGTCAGTTCTCTTCCATTTGCCTTAACTCTCTACGTAACTACCTTGAAAAGCTGCTCAGATTTGTGTTGTGTTTAGTATGCGAAAATGGAAATCACTGCCAAAGAAACGCAATTATTGTTATCATTTATTAGAGCCTTTTATAATAATTATAGAAAACGAAATTTTATAAAGAATAACAGATTTTAGAAAAATGTATACCAACTGGCAGATCTTTTATATACAGCCAATTTCAATTAGTAATCAACGCTTCCTGTGCTCTACTAAAGATCCAAAAAAAAAAAAAAAAAACGATGCTAAAGCCACACCACCGTTAAAAAAAAGCGATGCAATCCCAAGTTATCCGTTTCATGTTTTGGGTTTTGTCGAAAGTGACCTAAAAGTTGTTTGTTTTCTTTACTAGTTTAAATATTATCGAGAATATACGTTAAGGGGACAATAAGTAACTAAAAGTATGTTTAAAAAAAAATTATAAAAAAACGAAAGAGAAACTTAGTGTATGCCAAGTTTTAATCCATATTTTGGGGCTAATCGGAAATAAAAGAAATACTTAACGAAACCCTTTACGACCCCCAAAAACACATGTTTCCAACTACGAATTTTTTTCACATGGTGTATTTAGCTTAAAGTATTACATTTTTTGTAAATGTTTGTGCTCAATGAACATAAGATATATATATATATATATATATATATGTATACATGTTCTACTAAACGATAAGAAACTAACTAAAGAACGAGATAAAAGAAAATTTAAAAAATAAAAAAAAAGAAAATCAGTTTGAATTAGACAAAATATTGCTTGTATACAAGTGTTAGTAAAAAACTAAACTTTTTCTAGTAAAATATATATGTGTATATGTAACGTGCAACATAATTCCAATTTATACCTTTACAATATACAATATACAAAAGTTATATACTTACTATAGTTAGTGAATAATTCAGCCCGCCTAACGTTGCTGAGCAGATCGTGTCGTCTCATATTCTTTTTTTTTTTTTTTAAATCTAGCTTTGTGAGGCATAAATATAGTTAAAGCAAAATATAATGAACTTAAAAGACAATTTAAAAGTAAAATTCACATAAATGACTGGCGCAAAAGGCTTGAGAATCGCCAAGAGAGGCGCTAGCTGTAGGACAAAGCAGTTGATAAAGCAGTGGAAACTAGTAGCTACCTTAATGTCGAACTGTACATAAGTCTTATGTCACAAGGTTCATAATTCACATTAGCCACAACTAAACTAAGTACGATGAAGACACGTTTTCCCCTGAACAAGTCGACAACTAGCTGAGCAAACTGTTTAAACACTTTCAAGTTTTTTTTTTAAAGGTGTCAGGCACTTTATATTAAAGCAGGTAGATGGACAGTATTGTTGTCTTTGAGGACATCAAATTGAATATACATACATACATATATGTATATGAACTTAAAGAAAACGTGACCAATGTATTAAGGAAAGATCATATTATTGTCTTTCTTCTGGTTCTCTTTGTCACACACACAAGAACACACACAACCAGAAACACATACACAGCAAGCAGTAGTAAAAGCGTAAATGTCATAAATGTTGTAAGCAGTCGTCACCAAACAAGAAAAAACCAAAACTTAAAAATTAAGCAGTTCATTTTGGATAATAAAGAAACAACTTTAACAAAAGGAAACAGAATCTTCTGTGTGTTTAATGCGTGTGTCTGTGTGTCTGTGTGTGTGTGTGTTTGCCTCAATTACAAAGCAGTGAAGATCAAGATCGATATCAAATTGATCGATAACCGAAAATAACGCCAGGTGTGAAATACCGACAGGTAATATGGTTATGCAAAAAAAAAATAGTTTGTTTTAACTTATTTTAATAATATATATATATATTCAATAACTCACACAACTAACCAATATTTAACACAAACCGCATTCGATTATAATTTAAACTTTTAAAACAACTAACACCAGAAAAAACTACAAACGCATAACGGGAAACAAAATCCCAACAAATTGTTACTAATCAAATCTACTTTAAATACACCATTTTCTTATAAATTTCAATCGAGTTTAGTTGTAGAAACCCCTTTAAAATTAACATAGTTAAAACGTGCAGCACTCCAAAATAAATCTTAACCATTTTATAATAATATTTAGATAATTTTTAACAAAAAGAAAACAGATTTTGTTAATGTATTCTTGCAATTGGTTCGCTAAGCGCACTCACAAATTTTGCATTTTTTAAGTGTTATCGTTATCGTTATCGGACACACCAAACTGCTTCGACACACAATACATTTACGCGCATTCCTTGTACAATCTTTTTGGATTCTCAGTTGATAACAAATGCTTTGCCTGTATATAAATATTGATTTAATTTTTTGCTTATTGGCGTTTTTGTCTACTTTGTATTTGCATTTGGAACATAACTCTTCAGTTTTCCTGCCTTATCTATCGTGCGCTTTCTCACTCACTCTCTTGCCCAATCACTATCTATCCAACTCTCTCTCTCTCTCTCTGATCCTGCTCTCTCTCTCTCTCTCTTTTATACATACTTCCCCGCCCCATTGAAGGCTGCATGTTTTATTTAATCTTTTGTTTTCATAACTACTTTTTTTATCGATAATTTATCGAAAAGATTTTTTTGTTAATTTTTTTTTTAACATATTTTTCTAAATTTCTTGATTTATGCTTATTTTAACCAAAAAAAAAAATTTAGCCTCATTTTCTTTATGTTTTTTCCACTATTTTTAAAATACACACACAAAAATGTAAAATATGTTTGTATAAAACTTGAACTCAATGAAAAACATACCAAAAAAAAAAAATACCACACAGCTATTTCATATAACATATATAAACATATATATAAACCGTTAAAAGAATGTTAATGCTGAGAAAGATGAACAAAAAAAAAAAAGAAAAAAGAAATGTTGTAACTCGAGTTAGTTTATTGGCTGTCGGGTGTATTCCACGCGCCGCATACCCTGGAATGCAGCCGCAGCCGCCGAGTATGCTATAGTTAAACTAGGCACTAGTCTTTAATTATTTAATATATACATTATATACATATCTATATGCTTAGATCTATGCAAGACTTGAATGACAATTTACTAATCGAGCACTTTCTATGCTTCCCCACACATCCTTTTAATCCTTGCCCACACACACACACACTCTCTTCCAACACACACACACGCACACACACACACACACTTAGGCGTCGATGTGATCCAAGTTGCCGAACGTCAAGTTCTCTCGTCGGCGGCCATTGTTGGCATCGCCGTTGGCGGAGTCCTTTTGCTCCTGTTTATTGTGGATCTGCTGTGCTGCGTAACGGTTCACATGGGCGTCATGGCCGCGATGTGCCGCAAGGCCAAACGCTCGCCATCGGAGATCGACGACGAGGCCAAGCTGGGCAGGTAAGCACCCAAAACTAAATTTCTAGACTAGAAACTAAACTCAACAACAAATAATATTGCACTACAAATGAAACAAAGACAAAAATTAAAAAAAAAAAAATCAACTTCCATTAAATGTTTTCTCTTCGTTCGTTTTTCTACCTTCTTTTATTGATTTGCACCGATCGATTCGACCAAAAAAAGCCAAAATTCTCAACGCCCGGATTTCGAATACAATTGGGTCTATGCGCGTCCAAAATCGTTGCTGTTCAATCGAAACTCACTGATATTCGTTTGAGCCCAAACAAATTTTAAAATCGTTCACCCATTTTATTTGTTCGGTTCTTAATTCTCATTTCTAGTGCAATATTAAAAATAAAAATTAAAAAACATACACCACATAAAACAGACGAAATACCCAATTTTCTTCTTTTCCTTTCCTTATCTCTTGAAACACATTAAAAAAAAAAAGAAAAAAAGATTCAACTAAAGAGTTTTTCTTCCTTATCTTAAACTATTCCTTTATTGTTGTCTGTGTGTTCTATTTGCCCTTTCTTTATTCCATTTTTCATTTATATATTTAATTATACATAAAGCTCGATCGAATAATCATTATTCAATTTTATATTAATAATTTTAATTAGTTGATCAGAAACAAATTTGAATCAACTAAAATAATTGGTGAATTGAATAAATGATCATTCGATCTGTGGACTGTCATCTAGTTTAACAGCCTAAGCAGCCAGCTACTCAGTTCTAGAACTTGCTCAATTTTAACTTAAAAAAAAAAATAAATAAGAGAATTTCCTCCTTGACTCGAACAACTTCTGCTCAGTACAAAATTAGTTGTAGTAAAAACTGTTGCTGGCTGTGGCTGAAGTCGATCTTTACTTACTCATTTGGTTTATTCATATTAGCATTACTATCACACATACATACACACACACATACACACACACAGTTGTTTGTCTATCGAAATCATAAACATTCACAGCCTGATCATTGTCACATATTATCCATACTATCTCTATATATACTCTCTCTCATTTGATATCATCGAACCTCATACGTAACGTTCCAAATCAAAATCAAAATCAAAATCATCCAACCAAAACCAAACCAAAACCAAACCAAAACCAATCCAACAAAATCCAAACCCAAAAAAAATACCAAAAAAAAAATACCAACCAAATTTGCCATCATCTAACCAAGCAGTCTTTACGGTTGGCGTTTCCCGCTACCTTATTGCAGTGGACAGCTGGTTAAGGAGCCGCCACCATCACCGTTACCACTGCCGCCGCCAGTTAAGCTCGGCGGCTCGCCAGTGACATCGCCATTGTACGTACATTGTAATCGTATTTCTTTATGCTTTGTTCATTTCTCTCTTTCGCTCGCTCGTTCGCTCTCTCTCCCTCTCTCTCTCGCTCTCTCTTTCTTCGCTCTTCTTTTGTTGTTGAACACTTTTCATTGGTTGTAGCATTTGACATTTGATCGCTTTCCCTCACTAAATGCATGTTACATGTTGCCCTGTAGCACTTAGCTTTTGTCTGTCGTAGCTTAAGTACTGGTAAGTAGCAATAAGCTTGCGTGTGTTTTATAGCAAACAGCTGTCTCTCTATCTCTCTACTAGCTCTTTCTCTCTTATGTGCTTTACAACTGCTTCATTCTAATTCCAACTTTCACCTTTCACAGGGACGAAAAGGAGCCTTTGCGCACGCCCACAGGCAGCATCAAGCAGAACTCAACCATTGAGTTTGATGGACGTTTTGTGCATTCGCGCAGCGGCGAAATTATTGGCAAGAACTCGGCGGTTTAAGCGAATAAATAAAATACAAAAACATAAACAAAAACCAAGTGCACAAAACTTGCAACAGAGAATAGTATTGAAATAAAGGAAATATGAAGAAAAACAAAAAGAATCCACAAAAGGATAGTTGAGTAGGAAGGAAAGAAAGAAAGCAGCACCGCCAATCCACAAAAACGAATGAAAAAATAAAAAAACATACAATTTACCTAATTACCTGTCTACCCACAAAATCGAACAAGTTGCGAACTGAAGCCAAAGCTGTGGGAACAGCGTTAAGAATACTGTTTAACAATTGGCATATGGGTTAATGTTCAGTTAACTTTTGGGTTCTACGCAATCTTAACTAAATGTCTTACTATATCTACGATATCTAAAGCATACATAAATAGTATATATATATTAAGCTCACACACACACACACACACACACATTCACTCATATGTCCATCTCGCTTAACTTTGAATTCGCTGCATTGCTTTTTTTATGATTCTTCAGTCTATATTGTCTATATGTACATATAGCTGGATGAATTCTCACACAACACTTAAACATTTAGCTTAAGATCAAAATACAATTTAAATTAATGCCTTACAACCATGAAGAACAACAAACAAATTAATTATTACATTTATTTAGCATTTAAATTGTTTAAGGCAGAAATTAAAACAAAATGGAGAATGAACGTAAACAAAATATTAGTTTAACTAACTTAAACATGCCATAAATAGGTTTTAACATTAAGTTTCAAGCATTCAAAACAAAGTAAAATAGCTTTTCTTTTCGATTTTTTTCCCCTCCCGGCACGTTCCCCCCTCCCTCCACTCTAATTTCGTCGTAGTACTTAAACCACTGAACAAAAGACTTTGCGCGCATTTGTTTCTAAACGAAAACAAAAAACAAAAACAAAAAAACACGAACATGACAAACATAAACAAAGAAATACTGAAAATATGGTTTAGTTAAGAACTCATTCACATAAATAAAATATTTTATATTTGGTTTCCTATTGGTAAATGGATTTACTTAATGAACCGTGCGAATTACATAGTTAATAAAAATCTATGCTAGTTGTAAACAAAATGCTCAATGTACATGGAACGATATGAAAAATGCTAATTGAAAACGTACAGTCGCAACAAAAGTTGCACTGCTTGCGTGCGCGAACACAGCCACAACTTGAATTCAACTGCTTTGCATGTACAGTTGCAACAAAAGTTGAACTGCTTTGCGTTTAAAAGAAAAAAAAACACTGCCTAAAAGAACAACGGGAAGTGTTTTAAACAGAAAATTAGCACGCAAATTGAATACTTAAAAATGTTAACACACAAAAATTACACAAAAATACAGGTCAACAAAAATATTATACAAATATTGCAATCAATGTGAAAACTTAACTATTTAAATATGTATGAATGTGTGTTAAATTTCAATATGCTGAAATCAACTACGAAAATGCCAAAACAATTTGTATTATTCTTCTTTTTTTTTTATTAATTTTAATTTACTTTCGTTTTACTTTGTATTTAATTTTTTTCATCTGTTTTTTGTTCTCATGACATTCTGTAAAAAAAAAAAGGAAAACAAAAGAAATGCAAATTATGAAATTATAAAATTATGTACTCAATTTTATATATTTTTTTAAACTTAAAAGTTTTTAGTATTTTCCCTCTTACTTTATTTAGATTTTATATATGTGTGTAAAAAAAATATAACAATTTGTAAGTAAGAATTTAAAAAATAATTATTTAAATAATGAATATATATGTACATGTATTGAAATTTAATGTATAAGTATTTTTTTTCTACACGAATAAAAATTGATGAAGAAAAACAAACAAATGAAAAGCTAAAAAACAAAACAATTCATATATATATATATATACACCAAGAACTACATGAAAATATAAAAAATAATAATGAAAATGCGATTTTTGTTTCACATTTTTCAACTTCGTTTCGTCCTGTTTTGTAGATGTTTGCCAAAAGCTTTTGTAGCTTCTGTTGCCAGTTAAGCCAAGCGCCTTGTCAGAGCTTTTTTACCTACTATATAAATACAAATAAATAATATATACAAATATTATGCAAAAATACAAACAAAAAAAATACCAAAAAAAATAAAATATTGAATGGAAAAGAAAAGAATAAGAAAACAAAAACATTTTTTGTGTGTTTATATAAGGAAATTACCAATGAAACTATCAATAACTAAACAAAATAAAAAGGCTACACAATAACTGCATTGTAATTATGTATATGATCAAAAATTTTTGGGACTGCTTTTGGAGCATATAAAATATGGCGAGAAAATGAGAAATTCAGCAAAAGAAAAAAAAACAAATTGACATAAGAACTTCAAGACGTGTAGCTTTTTATAAAATACAAATGAAAATGCAGCAAAAAAAAAATATGTAAGAAAAAGATAACAGATAAAAGAACAGATAACCACGAAACTGAATCGTTGGCAAATAAAGTCGTATTCATCAAAATAAAACACAAATCTTTTATTAATTGTTTAAACTGGGCAGCAGAAAATGTGGAAAATCGAAATATTTCCTATTCACAAAAGTGCAAATTTGTCTGTTTATAAAAATTGGCTAGGAATTGTTTTAAAAGATGTAACATTTTAAGATCAGATTAACTATTTTTATTTGCCAGAAATATGTCCATTTAAAATTGGGAAACTTAAAACAATTTATATATATATATATAAATGTAAACCAAAATTTTCGTTTGGCATGATTTAAAGAAATTGTATATATATATATAAAAACAGACTTGACTTGGACTTGAGCAAATATATAAATATTTTGTGAGCATTTAATAGTAGCTCGCATAAAACCCATTGGAAGACAACGGCGGGCAGAAAGTATTGCACAGACATGACATACAATCTAAATTCTTAAGATAGATCACTTGACACAACATTCAATTGGACACATTAAACGAATAGGATATAATTATAATACAGATAACACTGAGTGGAGACATTTAAAAATGTACATAAATTCTCTAAGTAGACGCATTGAGTGTGGCTAAGTTTGGCTGCAGCAGCAGTTGCAGCAGCAGTTGCAGCAGGAGTTAAAGCTGCATTTGCTAAACTTCAATGCCCTGGTCGGAGCGTTTGCCCTGGCGTTGTAGCGCCTCCTCGGCGTTGAGTTTGGTTTTCTCGGTGCGTGTGTGCCAGACGAGCACTTCGCGACAGTTGTTGGCCAGCGGCTGCAGCTGCTCCCGGGTGGTCAAGTAGCGCAGTATTTCGCTCTCCTGATAGCCGCGCTGCACCTCGTACGAGAAGAAGGCCTGCGGATACTTGAAGAACAGATCCATGCTGATGCCGAAGGCGGCCATATCAATGGGAAACGGACGCTCCGGCCGCCAGGCCGCATTGAAGCCCACCACCTTGTTGTCCTCGTTGAGCAGTGGCCGCTCCACCATCAAACCGCCGACAAGGCCGACGGGCCAAATGCCCACACGGCCGGGCTTGATGTTGGCCATTTCGGTGAACAGCTCGACCGCATACGAGTTGTCGTCGTCCATGAAGAAGACAATCGCATGACGGTCCGGATCGGCGTGGGTCCGCAGCCAGGCCAGGGCCAGATTGCGCTGCTCGACGCCGCGCGGCTTTATCCAGTTGGGATCCTTGCCCTGCAGCTTAAACTCCGGCGGCGTCTTCACATTCAGCTGCGTGAAGCGATTCTCCAGCCCGGCGCGCATCAGCACATTGCGCACCAGGCCCGTTGTGCTGTTCGAATCCTCGACAATAATCCAGTGCAAATTCGGCACCAGCATAAACAAATGTGAGAGTCTGCAAGAAAACGTATTTAAATCAAGGCTATTTAATGTTAACCATGCAACAGGCACCTGGTTAGTTCGGCCCTTTGGGCGGGTCGCGCATACGTCGGCGTTATGGCATAGATTTTGGGCAACGTGTCCGCCTGGTATTTAAGGTACATGGCCTGCAGGTACTCGGGCCCCTGGCAGGTGCGTTTACCGTTGCGATGGACCATCAGCAGGACAACGATGAAGACTATGATGAGTACCAGCACTTGGCGTGGTCGGATGCGCACCTCGGACATGTTTGGCGGCTGCTCCAATCGCATATAATCTCTTTAAGTGACCAAACTAAAAATCACTGCGTCAAAGCAAACAAAAAGATAACAGAAATAAAAACATGTTTGGCCACTTCTTTTGCTGCTGCGATTCATTGCTGATTATTATTAATATTTTTGTTTTGTTTTGTACCTCTCGCTGCTCGGCAACGTAGACATAAATGTTTAGTTGCTTTTCGTTGGCCTATGTGCGTTTATTCGAGTTTATATTTAAACAAATTAACAAAAACTAATACATGTTAACGAAATTGTGCTATTGTTAAGACCATCGGTATGTCGATGTGTCCGATATACAGAAAGCCGCGATGTTTATGTTGATATCGACTATCGCGATGATTAGAGCGGAGCCAAAAAAGTATCGCTTGCTTGTGCGGCACATTTAAATAAAAGCACATAAACCTTATAATACAATAAATAAAAAATATAATAATTATGAATACATTTGATAATAATTAATTACATTCATATTTGTGAATTAAGATACAGCTGTCTACTTTAATTTCTGTTTGTCTTTGGTAAAGCCTGATAGGAATCGATAAGACGATATTTTGCTATCGAATTAACGATGCTTTCAGCCGGAACGATGCCTGTGTATGGCGGTTAATTTAAATTGAAACTAAGCTTGAATAAGATTTCGAAAATATTGTTTTTGAATACAAATCGAAGCACACCTGCCAAATGATACAGCCTTAGTTCGGCATTCTCAACAAAAATTCATAGCGACAGCACACTCATTATTCGAATACAAAACATATTTATATTTTCTAACTGTAGACAATAGGATACACTAAAATAGTCGAACATGAGCGATACAAATGGTAAACCAGACACCATATGCATATCTAACATTCCTCGAATAACCACAATTTTTGAACAGATGCTGACAAACAAAAATTGAAATTCACCGGCTGCTGCTGCTTATCCGATGGCGAACTATCCAAGCTATATAATCTAGACATGCTCACCGACGACGAGCTTGGCTCGGTGGGCGTGGAACGCAACTCGCTGATCGATGACTATCGTCATCTGCACGAGATGTCGCAGCTGCGCGAACTGGAACGGTTGCCCTCGCTGTCCAAGCGATTCGTCTCCAAGCTGAAGAGGCCCAAGTTCAAATCGCCGCGCAAGCCGTCGAAGCCGTTCAACTACGATTTGTTGAACAAATTCTTTCGCTGCATGCAGTCCGAATCGATGGCGTTCTGTCGCTTCATGGAGCAGGAATTGAAAATTGTCACCGATTTTCAACGTGATACCAAAATTTTACTGTTGTCACCCAGGGAGCGCGATTTCGCGCGCTATGAATCCTACTTTGATTATCTGGATGTTATGTATCAAAATGGCGAGCAGGATCGCGTCATTTCGATTGTGGCCAAGGTGATGATCAACTTCCATCGCGATCCCAATCCCGTCAAGCTGCTGCCCGGCTTCGGGCGCGGCTACGGACCCCACTACGCCCGCAATCGCACTGTCGTCGTCAAGCACAAGCCCAAATGTACAAATGTTTAGGAACCCCGAGAGTCAGCGCCTCAACAAATTCTTAAATCCAAAACAGAAACATAAAAATCACATATCGTATATCGCACATATAAAATGAAGTTAGAAAAAGATACTGCAAAAAAAAAAAAGAAACCACTTTTGCCCATTTTCGAGAAGTTTCAGGATACGTAGTTTGCCAAAAAATTATCCAAATTAATTGCAGTTAAAGTGTTTACCAAAGTCGAATAACGCAATAAGCCTGCACACATTTTCTTCATTTGTTTTATTCGATTCTTCTTTGAAATACACTTATTTCAGTTAATATTATTTTAAACACATTTTCCATTTAGTTTTTTTTTTGCTTTTTTCTTTTTTTTGTTTTTTTTTTTAATTACTTTTCCACAATGTTTACTTGAATGTAGAATTTTTTTTTTGTTTTTTGCAGAACTTACTACCAATTTTAAATTTTGTTTTAGTTTTACTTTTATTGTATTCATTATTTTTTGTTGGTTTTGTTTTTGTTCTGAGACTGCAGCTGAGTTAAGACTGAAAATGATTGCATCCCGAACGAATTTTAAATTCTAAATGCCCGTCGCATTTCTTTTCTTTCATTTCATTTCTCCATTTGCTTTCTAAACTCGTTTCTTAGTTTCAGTTTACAGTTACACTTGGTTGGGTTCCATGTACAAATATTGGTATGGGGGGGGGGGGGGGGGGGGGGGGGGGGGGGGGGGGGGGGGGGGGGGGGGGGGGGGGGGGGGCAGAGGACGGGGCATCTACTATTAGTAGTTGTAGGTTTTGTTTTCTTGTTGTAGTTTTAATTGTAATTGTAGTTGGTAATTGTAATTGTAATTATAGTAGTTGTTGTAGTAGTAGCATTTAATAGTAAATAGTAGAGTACATATAGAAGTATACATTTATATAAATTTAGAGTTAGTTTCAATGTTAACACATACACAAATCCAAACACACGCACACTCACATGCACACACACACATACGCTTAAATAGTTATAAACATTAGCACTCACTCGATCTCGGATAGGTATTATTTTATTAAAAACTATTACATTGGTATCTTTAGGTTTTCTATGTAAGTGTTTTTTTTTCCTTTGTTTAGCTATGAATAAACTTAGTTTTTAGTGTGTCTATGATCATAGTTTTCTCTCTCTCTTTCCCTTCCACTCGCCCCCTCTTTATCTTTTTCTTTTTGATAGCTTTATCGTTAACCCAAACCAACAAGTGCACCCAAGACGGATATATGTTTGTATGTTTATAACAAAAAACAATTCGAAAAAAATATATGTGAAATTATAATTAAAACAGAACTTAAACAATTTCAATACAATTAGTACAGTTGCTGATATATGTATAGGGTATATATATTATAATGCTACTTTGGTCTGTTAGCTAACAGCTGCCAAAAAACTTCAAGCTCGAGCCACAATCATAATAATCATAATCAATAATCAAAAACTATTTGGTAATATCAGGGGAATACAGCCCTGCATGTGGAGTGATACAGCGTTCAGCTTTCGCACCTGATCTGTAAAGAATTTTGTTCACCCTCTCCTTCTCTCTCACACAAACTCAATCTCACACACTCACTCTTCTCTCATTCAAACAACATGAAAGTACTCTTTTTTTTTTTGGATTTTAGTATTTTATGCAAATATACGTATGTATGTGAAATATATATATAATTTGTAAACTATACTTTGTATATATATTTATATACATACATACATATATATGTATATATATAAATATATATATATGTATATGTACATACGCACAAAACTACCACATTTAGATTAGCTGATATATATATTATATATATATATATATATAAATTTTTTTTCTTTTTATATATATATATATATATATACATATATTGGTATATAAGATATATATAGTTTTTACATAAATACAGACACATAAGAAACATTTACTTTATGGCTTAGCACATAATATATATATATATAATTAATTGTTGTTGTTTTTGACTTGTTTATCGGGCTTTTTAGGTTATGTGCGAGTCGCTGGCATGCAAGTGAAAGAGACAGCGCTATGTGCCTGCACTGCTTTTGGTGTTTGAGGTTATGTTTTCTTTTTCTTTTTCTTTTTTTTTTTTTTTTTGAATTTTTTACCCTTTTTTTAGGCGTTTGCATTTTACTAGATTTTGTCTGAATACCAACAATTAATGAGGTTTTTTTGTTTGTTTTTTTTTTTTTCATTTGAAATTGATGCGTTTTAGAATATGCTACTTTAAAAATTGAAACATTCATGATGCGCACTTAAGTTTTCTTTGTTTTTGTTTTTTGTATGTTCTTGAAATGTGCATTGTTTTCTTCTTTTATTCTTAAGAATTTGTTTTTAAATAATTTTTGCGGTTTTCTTTAGTTTTTTTTTTCGCTTACATTTTACATGATTTTTAAACGATTTACGTTTTGTTTTTGTGTTTTATTTACCATATATATGTAGTGTATATTTATATATAAGTTAATATATGTTTAAAAAAAAAAACCATTCATTTTTTTTTTGTATATATTTTGTTTTTTTTTTCCATACCTAAACTTTTAACGCTTTGATTTTTGTTTTGTGTTTTTAAATTTGACCTGTTTGTTTTCTTTTGCTTTTGTTGTGTTTTGAGGAGATGCCCATTTTATTGTTTTGTTTATTATTGTATTTTTGTCGACTGGTTCAAATCGCCGGGAGGAGGAGGGTTCAATTAGTTGGCTTTGACTTTGCTCAGCTAAAATATATTTGTTTTGCTTTAGCACAATTTGCAAACTCCTCATTAGGCTTATGGCTTATGGTTTTCTATTAGTTGGCCTGCTTACTTAGCTAAATAATATATATATATATATATATTTATACATATATATATTCTTTTATACATCAAATTATTTAAATACATATAAACGCAAATTTCTTTCTTTTCTTATTTACATACACATTTTTTGTTTTGTGTTTTGGATCTTTTTGTTGTTTTTTTTTTCTCATAGGGGTTTTTCTTTAGCCTAAACAAACTACATTATTTCCAGGCATACAAATAGAGCTCATTTTCCTTTGTGTTTTTTTTAAGCTACAGATTCGCAGTTTAAATTAAATAAAATTAGTTGGGTATACTTTATATTGTTGTTAATAAGAGAAACAAACTTGGAGTTAAACTATAAATTTTTAAGAAAAAAAAATAAACAAAAACTATTTCAAAATGCGTTTGAAAATTCTAAATTTTTCTCATAATATATATATGTAAACGATATAGTCTCTAGTTTCTATCTAAATAAATAGACTTCCTTTGCTTTAACACTAAAAAAAAATAACAAAAATTAAATTTGTTATTGTTGTCTTATGATTTAGTTTTTAGTTGTATATAATATATATATATATATATATTTATATATTTTTTTTAAATATATATATATATATATAATGTATAAAGAACATTTCATGCGTTTAACGTTTAGTTGCCAACAAAGTTAAATTGTTGGTACCAACATTTTGTTTTTTGGCCTAAAAAAAACTGAATCTAAGCGCTTTTCCTGATTTGACTTGGTGTCTGCGGTTTTTGTTTTTGTTTTTCTTGTTGTTATTGTTTTTGTTTTTCGTTTCATTTTGTTTGTTTTTTTTTTTTTATTGATATTCTGTGAGGCTTCCAATGGTGATCAAGAGTTCAACAATAGTTGGATTACAATTATACAATTCATTAGCTTAAAAAGCGTATTGTTATAGCAAATATAAATACATATATATATAGTATGCGTATATATATATATACATATATTATATGTTTATATATGTGTAGTTGTAGTTGTAGTTGTAGTTGTATAGTTGTTGTAGTTGGTAGGTGTAGTTATTAGAGTGTGCCTGTGTGTGTATGTGTCTGTGTGTGTGTCTTAACTAACAATGGCCAAACACACCTAACACATAAAAAAGTATTTTCAACAATTAGCCATGCAACATAATATAAAACTTGGTTTTTCATTTAGGTTTTTCCAGCGTTGCCACCGCACAAGGGACACGCTTTAGTTGCATGCCACACGCGCGGAGACGCCTCCACTTAGGTTGGCTGCTGCTGTTCCTCCTGCTCGTTGTAGAAGGTAACAAATTTGCTATTGACTATGGCATTCCAGGCTATAAATGGAGAGAGATTAAATTAGTAAAGAGTAATATAAGTTTTAAAGCTGTGCTGAAATTAAAAATATTACATTTTGGGCTTAATTAAAAGTTGAGTTGTTTTTATTTATTTATCTATAAAGACTTAAGAAGAAGCTGGTGGAAAGTGCTGGACTAGCAGATACCCTTAGTAAAGCTTTTGTTGCTAACCATTTATAATTCTATCATTCGCTATAAACAGTAAATGGTTAATTAAAATTTAAACTAAGCCTTTTTATAAAGTGTTCTGAGCTTAACAAGCGCTAATAAATATACTGACAAACTAAAGCAAAAATCTGTATTTAATTTATTTAAACTGCTTTTGTTTTGTTTTAAGAACGAATTGAAGAATTATTTACAAAAATCTGAATTTTCTCAGCGTGCAATTTTAATTTAATGTTTTGCGTTAAAACAAGATAAAGGACTTCAAATGTTAAAAGGGTTTATAAAGCTTACATTCTATGCTTTCTAAAAATGTATTGCTTGTTTCATTTAAAAGACTGAAAGGGTGTCAAAAACAGGTTTGAATGTAGTTAATTGGCACAACTAAATTATTTAAATTAAATGAAAATTAAACTTCTTTAAGAGAACACAGCTAAACTCGATTTTAAAGACACCTAGAAATGCTTACAAAACCATGTCTACATAGTTCTACCTATCAATATTAATTAAAGGAGGCAAGATTGGAGAACAACAAAGAATAAATTATTAAGAATAATTAAAAAGCATCTTTAGACTAAAAGTTTGCGTACGAGAACGTTAAGTTTAAACAGATGAACGTAGGCATAGAAAAAACAGACAGACAAATAGCTGGATTTATAAACAGACAAATGAACTAAAATAACTTCACCAACTCCTTCCCTTCTTCCGCCATCCCCATCAGGAACATTTATACTTTTTGGAACTGCTTTTTACTTTCTTATAACAAGTGCTTGGCTTGCTTTCACTTACAGCTGCTGATGTAGTCCACAATGAGCTCCGTGTTGGACAAGAGAGTGGGCGGCGGACGTGCCGCGTTCAACGTTGGCAGCGGCGTCGCTGTGGCCACAAAGTCCGACTTCATGTCGGGCATAAAGCTGAGCTCGCGCAGCTGAACGTCCTCGTCGTCATCCTCGTCGCCATCGTCGTCGCCACCGTCGTCGTCGCCGTCGTTGCCGTGGTTGGGTGCGTCCTCGGCATCGCTGTAGGTCGTGTAGAGCGCTGGACGCGGCTTGGCAGCGACTTTGACGGCGATGGCTGCCTTTTGCGCTGGCGGCTGCTCCTGCGAGTTGCTGCGACTGCAGCTGCCGCTTCGCGACGAGGAGGAGGCAACACTAGCAACGCTGGCAACGCTTGCTGCAGCAGCAGCAGCTGTTGCTGCAGTGGCAGCTGTTGCTGCAGTGGCTGCTGTTGCTGCTGTTGCTGCTGTGGCTGCAGCGGCAGCTACTGCGGCTGCGGCACGTGCAGCAGCTATAATCGCCGTCTCGATATCGTTGCACGTCTCCAGCTGCGGCGGCTCGTCGTGGCTGTGATGGCTGCTGCTGGTGCTGCTGCTGCTGCAGCTGCTGCTGCTGTGACTGTTGTTGCTGTTGCTGTGACTGTGACTGCGACTGTTGTGACTGGCCAAGGCGCTGGCGTTGGCCTTGCTCAGGAAATGATTCACCTGATCCTTGATGGTGGACGCAGCGCTCGAGGATATGTTGGCGGCGGCAAAGATGCCGCTGTCGGTCGACTGATTGGCGGCATTGTTGTTGCCATTGCCATTGCCGTTTTCATTGCTGTTGCAATTGCTGCTGCTGAGCGCCGTGGAGGATGCCGATGTGGAGCACGAGGCGGATGACGAGGCCGAGGTCGAGGTCGAGGATGTCGATGAATTGTTGGCGGCTGCATTCGGCGACGATTGCGGCACCTGCTCGGTGATCAGCAGCATCTCCATGCAGGCCGAACTGTTAACCAGATCGGAGGCAGCGCCCGAATCGTTCAGCAGCAGCTGCAACTGTTGCTGCTGTTCGCAGCTGTTGGCCTCGGTGGCCGTTGCTGCCGTTGCCGTTGTGGGTATTGTTTGTTGTTCCTTGTCCTGATGCAGCTGCAGCTGCAATTCCGAATCTGACTCCAGTTCCGGCTCCTGCGCCGGCTGCTCTTTTTCTTTCTGTTCGCGCTTATCGCTGCTGGCATCGTCGAACAGTTTAAGTTCGTCCTCATTGAAGTCGCCAAAGATGAACTCGTTGTTGAGCCTGCCCAGCGTCGAGTCGCGATCATCGTTGAGTATAATCACAGCGGGTCGATTGCCCACTCCGGACAATGTGGTCTGTACAGATGCAACAGCTGTGTTGCTGCTGCCACTTCCGCTGCCACTTCCGGTATGCTTCTTGCCTGTTGCTTCCGTTTGGGTGGCCGCTGTGGCCCGATTGCTAAAGCTGACGGGCGGCGGCGGCGGCGGCGCCGTTTGCGTTTGCGTTTGCTCCTGCTCCTGACTAGGCTTTTGGCTAAGGAGTTTCTCCTTCTTGTTGCTAATGCTGTTGCTGTTGCTGATGCTGATGGTGCTGCTGCTGCTGCTGCTGCTGGGTGACAGCTCCTTTGGCTTGCTCTTGGCCTTGCCTGAGGTAGTTGCTATCGCATCCGGGCTGCATTTCTCCTGCTGCTGCTGCTGCTGCTGCTGTTTAGCGGCTGCTGCAAAATTGTAACTTGTGCTAATGGCGGCCGGCAAGGAGACATAGTTGACGCTGTGCCGCTTCACAGTCTTCTCCAGCGCCGGATACTGCAGATCCAGATTGCTGCTGTGAAAGCAATAGCTGCTGCTATTGCTGCTGCTGCTCGCATCGTGATCGACACTCTTTGACTTCTGCAGCGCCGGCGGCGGAGCCGACGAACTAAATCCGCCGCCAACTGTTGCTGCTGCTATTGTTGCGGTAGCTGCTGCAATTATAGCTTCGGCTGCTGCGGCTGCTGTTGTCGTTGCTGCTGCTGCCGATGGCGGCGTCGAAGCATTATTATTGTTGTTACTGTTACTGTTGCTGTGGGGCAGCTCCTGATTGTTGGCATCTGTGTCGCTGTTGCTGCTGTGCGCCGGCGTCGTGTTCAGGCTCTGCGAGTAGCTGATCAGGGCGGCGGCAGCAGCAGCTGCTGCAGCTGCGCTCGTTGTTGCTGCAGTTGCTGCTGCAATGGCGCCCGGCAGCTCGGGAAAATCGGGACGCAACTTGGACTTGGCTTTGGACAGCTGACCAGCTGATGATGCTGCTGCAGCTACTGCTGCTGCTGCTGCTGCTGCTGCTGATGTGGATGCTGTTGATAATGATAATGATGCTGCACCTGCTGCTGTTGCTGTCGCATCGCCAGCTTCGACAGCAGCTTCGCCCGCACGCGCCAACAACTCGCGCTTATTTCTCGCTATGTCCGCATACGAAATTGGCGCTGGTGAATTGTTGTTGTTATGCTTGTTGTTGTTGTTGTTATTATTGTTGTTGTTGTTGCTGGTGTTGTTGTTGTGTTTGGCCTGAGCGACGGCACGCTTGTTGTTGCTCTTCTTCTTGCCAGTTTGTATGGGCAGCGAGTGCACCGAATCGAGATCACTTGAATCGGATTTCTCCGAGGGCGGCATTGATGACGTCGACTTGCGACGTGAATTATCCTGCGAGCCTGCAGCTCCAGCCGCAGCAGAGCTTGTTGTGGCTTGTCCAGCTGCATGTTGCTGTTGTTGTTGTTGCTGCTGCTGCATTGACTGTTGCTGCATCTGTTGCTGCATCTGCTGCTGTTTGCCGCCGCTGTTGTAGCCAGCATTATGTGCTGCATAATAGTTGTAGTTGTAGTTGTTATAGTTGTAGTTGTAATTGTAGTTGTTGCTGTTGTTGTAGTAATCGATGCGCAATCGCTGCGACATCATATTGGACGAGGCGGACTTGGTTATCTGCTGCATCCGCTGCAGATTGCCGCCAGTGGTTGCCGCCGCCGCGACGGCCGCGTCGTCCATGGTAACGGCACGCTGTTTCTTTGGCTTCTTCTTCTTGGTGACCACATGGAACTCGGCCGTTTCGGTCAACACCGTATTCAATGCCTCCAGCTCCGACATGCGCGCCAGCGTCGGCAATGTCAGTGTGGGCAACGGTGTCGTTGGCTCCGACCAATTTGAGCTGGAGACGGAAACGGAAACGGCGCCTGAGCCGGAGCCGGAGCCCGAGCCTGACTTGGCATCATTCAATGCCGTCGGCTCACCCAAATACTGCAGCTCCTCGGTGCCCCAGGAACGTCGCTCGCCTTTGCGAGGCACTTGCTGCGACTGCGACTGCGACTGCGATTGTTGCTGCGACTGTTGCTGCTGCTGTTCCTTGTTGCAGTTCTTGTTGATGTCCGCCACAGATGCAGAATTGTGCTTGCCGCCCTTCTTGTTGCGCATCATTTCGGTGGTCGCCGCCTGACGCTTGAGCTCGTCAACTTCCATTTTGGCGCAGCTGCGCAATTCCTCCAGCGAATTGCATTTCTTGAGCTTGTTCTGCTTTTTGCGCTCCTTCTTCTTTTGCTGCTGCTGCTGCAGACCGCCGGCGCCGCCGTCGTTCTCAATGTACTTGACCAGCTGCTCGATGGGATCGTTGCCGCGATAGCCAGCGACCAGCTCCACATCCACCGTGGTCGTATTCCGTTCCTGCTGCGACTTCTTCTTCGACTTGAGCTTCGTTGGCGGCTGCGGCGAAGCATTGGCACCAACTCCAACTCCAACTCCACCTCCAACGCCCACGCCACCAATCATCGGTGTCTGCTGCATTTGGCTGTTAAAGGAAGCGGCCACAGCGGCGGCTGCCATCGCCGTTGTTGTTGTATTTCCGCCCGTTGTGAGCATTGTGGAAACGCTATTCGAACGCTGTTGCTGCTGATGCGGATGCGTCGGATGCTGTGAATGTGGTTGCAGCTGCTGTTGCTGCTGTTGCTGGGTAGCTGTTAAAGCATTGCTGCTGCCACCCATTGTGGTGGTGATGAGCGTTGTAAACTGATTCGAGGAGCTGCCGTTGCCGTTGCCGCTGCCGTTGCCGCTGTTGTTGCTGCTGCAGTTGCTGGTGCCATTGTTATTGTTGGTGTTGGTGTTGCCACTGCCGCCGGCAAAACCATCGCTCAGCGCATTGCCGTTCTCATCAAACTGACGCTGCAAGCAAACAAATCAGAATTCAATTTAAATAACAAGAAAGAAATACTTTTTTATTTTTTCTTTTTTTAGTTTTCTCATTTTAGCTGCTGTTAAATTTATAACTTAAAACTCACCATCAGCTTAAACGTCGAGATCTGTGCATTATAACAGCGCTTTAAACGTTTCACTTTCATTTGTTTCCTGATTTTATTACATTCTAATTGAATTGTGATTTAAGTCAATTTTTGTAATCAACTAATTGATAAACTATAAATATACTCTATAGGTATAAAGATTTTACTGCGAGAAACTTTTTACTGATATAGTTCAGTCTAGGATTTTATGTAATTTATATTCCACTTTAACTTATTAAATTGCTGCTTAACATAAAAACTAAAATTTAAACATGTTGCAACTTTAGTTTAGACTCAATAATACCCATTATGAATGAAACTAGAGAGCAGCTAAGTCTGTCAACTAACTGCTTACAAGTGCAACAATTTAATGGGCCAAAACCGAGTACCTTCCCTTCCGGGCCCGATAAACAAAAGTAAGCCGAGTGAGTTAGCGAGAATTGTGAAACAAAACATATTTCACTGTTATCGACAATTGTATATATGTATATATATATATAATAATTATACTTTGCCTTGGCACCAACTTTGAAATGTAATTAATCAGTGCATTATTTATATGGACGCAACTGTATCGATTGCAACTTTGGTCAACAGTGTTTATAAATATTTCATGGGGAAAAGATTTGCTGCTTTAAAACAATATTAAACGACATAGACAAACTTTGTAAATACATACATATAAAGCAGAGAAATATAAACAATATATATAATGCATATATAAACACTGTTAAAACAATCGCAAACAATTCAAGTAATGATTTTTAAAACTAATCACTAAGAATTGGTTTGGATTTAGAAAAAAAAGTAAGCTTTTATTAAGAACCTGATTTTATAATGTTAGCAATTTAAATTTCATTTAACAACATTTGTTTTGTTGAATGTGTAAATAGAAAAGCGCAAGATTATAAATTTAAATACAAGAAAAAGAAAGCGGCAATCTCTTCATCAGATAATCTTTCGTCTTCATAACTTTTATCTTTCATCGAGTCAATTTAGCCATATTAGTTTATCAGTCCCCTTGTTCCTAACAAATTAGTTCCTATCTTTAGGTTGTTATTTTTGAAGTTAAAGTTCATTATAAACCTCTTACACATTTTCTTAAAATTCTATAAATATCAGTTAATGAAACACATCACAAAAACTATAAAATTTAATAATAATTTAATAGTTAACGAAAAACATTTACGTATGAAAAATATACTTTTTGAATACCACACGCATTTCCCATCTGAAGATCTGCTTTGTGCACACTTTAAATTCCAAACACAAAAGTTATTCAGGATTTATCTATTGTCTGTAAAGGACTAACTTTGATTTGCAACTGAGCCTAAATTGTTTTATAGCTTTCCACTTATAGGTTTAATGTAGAGTTTTCATTCCTCAGCTAACTAAGTGCATTAAATGGAACAGCGTTTTCATTATTGAATATTAAATTGATAAATGGGCCAACTTTTTGCAAACTGTGTTGTTAGACACAATCGTATATATACAATTATATATATATATATATATATATATATATAGTTCTTGGTTTACTTACCGCAGTCACTTTGGCGCCGTGGGAAGCGGCAACAGCTGCTGCCGCCGCCGCGGTCATCATGCGACCAATTTTGGCCGGACGCATATCGCTGCCAGTAAACAGGTCAGCATTGTTGCCCTTGCTTGCATCGTTGCCCGACGATCCGGTCGAGGAGGAGGAAGACGAGGAGCAACCGATAGCGGTCGCGCCATACACCGAGGAACAGGCCGTGTAGCTATCGTTTAGGGACACGTAACCGGCCTCAACTTTGCGCTTCTGTTCGTCCAGCGAGAGCATAAATTGTCCGCCAGGTGCTGCTCCTGCTGCTGCAGCAGCTGCTGCTGCTGCTGCTGCTGCCGCTACTGGATTGGACGGCCCTGCCAGTAACTGTGCTTGCTGCAGTTGCTGCTGCTGCAGCTGCAGTTGCAGTTGCTGCTGCTGTTGTAGTTGCTGCTGCTGTTGTAGTTGCTGCTGCTGTTGCTGGTTCTTAGCGGACAGCTCGAGCACGGAAAAGTGCAACGGATCATCGATTAGGAACTCTTTGACAGCAACCGGATCCTTGCCATCGGTCTGCTGTTGCTGCTTCTGCATCTGCTGGTTAAGAACGTCCAGCAGCTTCTCGCACCTGAAGGTCATCACGGCATCGCGGAGTGCAGCCATCTGTTGCTCCTTGTTTTTTTTTTATGTGAAATAAATGGAAAATTGTGTAAGGATTAATATTTAGATACAATTTGATTGTGCTAATTAGACAGACTTTAACTCTTATATATAATTATGTGAGAACTTTTACTTAACTTCAAATAAGAAACTAAGTTTTCTCTTTTCTCAATTATCAAGTGGAAGTTAAGGTTGGGTTTTTTTTTTTTAATAAGGCTGCCTTAGGTTATTTTAAGTCAGACTTTGTTTGTATTTATAATTACGAGCAAGCAAATGTAGCTTATGGAAACAATATCCCAACATTTAAAATACTTTAATAGAAACTTTAACCCTTTTCTCTCATACTCATTCTCATATTATAAAGCATACTTAAGTAAACAATAATAAATATGTTTAAGTCTATTTCGTAAAATGATTTCTGCAAATGCAAACTGATTTATAATTCATAAACACCTTTAACAGGTAAATACACATAAATGTTTAACATGTTTTAGCCCTTACTCGACTTAACATGAGAATAGTGAAATGATGTTTAATAAACTTGTGATCGACTTATTAAAAGCAACTGATAAATGTATAAGGAGGATGCAGCACAAGTTTGATTATGTGACGAGTAATTTGAAAGAGCTGCTGTGATAATTGGATGTGTGTTGAAGAGACACACATCTAATAGCCCACAATTCAGATATTATCTGAAGCTTAGCTTAGTTATAATAGTTTATCATCTAAGTTCGCTTACCTCCAGCTGTGGATCATATTGATTTGAACCGGTTGCATCGGAATCCTCATCGCTATCGTACTGTGTGCCAGCGGCTGCACTTGCCTCGGTCAGCTGGCTGGGGAGGCTGCTGCAGCTGCCGGTGCTGCTGCGGTTGCTTTTGCTGCTGCTGCTGCTCGCGGCATTGACAGTCAGATTGGTATTTGGATTGGCGGATGCGGCCTCGCCCTCGCCCATGGCCAGCTTCTGTTTGATGTCCGTGTTGGCCATGTTCGTCTCAAGGTTGACGCTGCTTGGCAAGCTGCCTCCTTCGCGTTGTCGTGACGACACGGACGAGTTGTTGTTGTTGTTGTTTGTGTTGTTCTTGTTTTTCTTGCCGGTTAAGTTGGCGTTTTGGTTGTTGCTGCTGTTGTTGTTGTTGTTGTGCTGCTGGCGTCGATTGGCGCGCGCGTTGCCGCCGCCGCTGTTGCTAGCGCCACTCAGCTGATAATCACAGTTAAAACGTTGGGTTGCCGCCGCTGCCGCTGCCGCCGCCGCAGCCGACGTCGTAGCCAGCTCGCTGCGATGCGTCGCCTCGACCAGATCCTGCAAAGAGCCGCCCTGCTTATGACGCTGAGCCGCTGTCCGATGATTTGTATGATAGCCGCTGCTGCTGCTGCTGCTGGTGTAATTGTTGCTATTGTGCGCACCAAAGTTACTACTGCCGCTGCCGACGCTGCTGCTGTGGCCGTGATGGGCGTGGTAACCGTGATACCCGCTGGACGTTGTGGATGACGCGGACGTGTTGCGTGTTAGACAGGTCTTAATCGCACGATAGGAATTCTCTTCGTCGTATTCGGCCTGCTTGAGCATTTGCTGTTTAACATAAGAATTAATAGATATTTTTCTTTGGAAGCGAAAGTTATTTGTTCTATAAACACTTACCAGAAAACGCTCGCTTTTGTTTTTCCTATCGCCAGGATTGCGATACCAATAGGCCTCCTCGAGCAGTTTCTTCAACGATGCGTCGTCGAGATCATTTATTTCGCTATCCTCCCAAGCGTACTTTGTCTGCAAATAAATGTGTTATTTATTGATTAATTAAAGCCAGCTTAATTTTTTTATTTTTATTACAAACACAGCAGCGTGTTCGTATTTAACCTCAAACAACACAAAACTGAGCACAGAGTTTTTTGCTGGAACAAGAGCTTATGGCACTCACGGGAAGAGTGTGATGGGAACTGTGTAGATGTGTGCGTACGTGTGTCCATGCATATGTGCGAGTTACCTGGAAACACAGCTCAGCTCAGCTCAGCTTAGCTTAGCTCGGCTCAGCTTTAGCTTTCAGCTCGTCTTGCCGCTGTGCTTTGGCTAATAATTCTAGCACATGCAACGCACTTGCCTTTGGTTTTTATACTAAGTGTGTATGTGTGTGTGTGTGTGCGAGTGTTTGTTTATAGATATGTTGGGCTCAAGTCACAAAACAACACAAGTGCGATAAATAAATATATATATGTATGTATTAAATAAAACAATTTAGTGCGTGTGGTTAGGTTTTATGCGGCGGCGACGGCGGCGCCACAAAACAAAACGTTATACGATTTTAGCTATACAAATTGTGGTTTTACCAAAGCCAAAAGCGAACATCTATACAAAAATAAAACAAATTTTTTATTTGAACTAAACCAAAAATTTGAATTGCAATTTAATGAGACACGTTCGGGCCAGCCGATCTGCACTTGTAGTTAAAGTACGTCAATTACAGGCAAAACGCAACCTGCAAGTGCATACATATGTCAAATGTGTGAGGGTTGCCAATGGAAGGAGCTATGGCGTCTGACAGATAACGGCACTTGTCCAGTGAACGAAAGTGTATTGAAACGAAAAGTGGAAGTGCGCTGATGCAGTTTGCGTTCCTTTTTAGATGCTCAGCGTTATTGTTGTTGCTGCTGCTGCCGGCGAATGTCAAAAGATAAGTAACGGTCGTTTTTCTGCAATTTGTAACACACTTGTTAGCACATATTGTTATGCACTAAACAAGACGAAACTTCCAGGAGCAGCAGCAGCAGCAACAAGACAATTGAAAGCTAAATTAAAATTGAACGTTAAGTTTTTAGAATTCCATTTTGATCAATTCAATGTAAGAAAACTAATCAAAGATGTTGCGCCAATCATTTTGGGGAATAATGTATACACAAACACATATATGTACATATGCACGAACGTCTAACGTACGTGCACACACACAAAAACACATATGTTAGTTATACGTGTGTACGCGCGCGGAAAGAGATGTCGATATTTATAGAATGTTTGCGCGATTTTTATTGAATATGTAATTTAAAAATCTTTCAAACAGAGATATGACGTGCGACGTCAGTCACGGCACATAGCCATACACAATATGTGTATATGTAATCATGTGTGGGTGGGAAATGTGCGCAAGACGCGGGCATGCCAGGAAACCGCAACGCAGTCACACACCCACGCACATGCTTACATGATAAACAAATAAAAAATGCATATGGAAATCAAAACAGTAGGAGTAAACCAAACAGCAAACTAACAAGGAATTTACAATAGGCGCACAAACAAAAACAAATGTCTGCAAATAATTGTTGTTGAATTATTTAGTGCAATTCCAAGCAGCAATTGCATTTAATTGGCCTAAGTTAGAAAAAACGGTATCACTCACATACACACTGTGGTGGAGGGGGGAAATTGTGTTTGTTGAGTTTATGCGGACAACTCACCTTTTTATTTTTCTGACGCTTGCCCACATTTTGGTCATCTTGGGTTTTGCCTTTGGTGGTGGCGCCGCGTCGCTGATGCAGCGCCGTTGCCGTGGCAATCACCTCCGGTGCAGGTTGGCCCGATTTGCTTAGCAGCGGCGTCAGCTTTAAATTGTGATGGGGGGAGGCAGCGCTGTTTTTGCCGCCGCTGCTCGGGCTTTTCTTATCAGCACCCGCATCGTTCTGGCCAAGATCAACAACAGCAGCTGTTGCCGCTGATGATTGTGTGCTGTTGCTGGCGTTGCTGTTATTGTTGTTGGCATTGGCATTGGTGTTGCTGTTGTTGTTGCTGGCGCTGCTGCTGCTGTCATTGGCTGGACGTTGTTCCAGCTTCACATTGTGCGACATTAAGGTGGTTAGCTGCTCCTGGAAATAGGGCGTCGGTGTCGTCTTAGTCGATGTGGTTGTTGAGGTGCTTTCACTCAACGTGCCAGCGGCAATGGATACAATGGGCGTATCGGGTATTATTGCTTGGATTTTTGTTACCAGTGTAGCAATATTGGTGTCCTTGTCCTTGTCTTTGGCGTTGCCGGCACCGTTACCGGCGCCTGTTGATATGGCCTTGATGAGCTGCGCAGCTGCTGTGCTGCTGTTGGCAGCTGCAGTTGTGGATGTCGTGGATAATAAGTTAACGCTTGTTGATGTAGCTGTTGATGTTGACGACGACGACAATGGTGTTGATGATGGCGATGCTGATGATATACCAATTTGTTCATTGTTCATCTTTTGTGGCATATAACAAACAACGAAATGCCATTAAAAATAACATACGCACAATTGGCAATTGTCAGCTTCCGAAACAGAACCTAGCGAAAAATGAAAAATAATAATACAGAGAGTATATTAGCTGCGTAATAAAGACGCTCACTCGCGCGCGTTCTCTCTTTCTCTCTCTCTCTTTTTCTTTCTCTTTTCTGCAACACATACGCGCTCAGCAGTTAACGGTGTCTTACCAACAAGGGTCCCAAAAAGTGAATGTGAACTGTGGGAGGATGTGCGCTGCAGATCCGGATGTAACAGAAAATGAAAAAAATATAACAGCTGTCAAGGCCAACGTTGCAGCCGTCAACACACCACAGGACACCGTTACTTCATAAGCTTTCTCTCTTCAGCTTACTCTCGCTTGTCGTATTGTTGCTATTGTTGTTCTTGTTGCTGTCCTTAAGCGTTGCCCACTTGCAGTTGTGTTGTTGTTTTGTGTCTGGCGTAATTTTTTTTCTTCACTTCGCAAAACGCGCACACACACAATTGCACGTTATTGTTTATTTGCGAACGTAAATGAACTGTGGAATTGTTGTTGTTGTTTGTTATTCTATCAAAACTTAATGCAGTGCAAATATCATCATTGCTTACGCACTAATAAACTTATTGTGTTTTTGCTGATTTTTCTTTTCTTTCTTTTCTCTTCTTCTATTTTTCAATATATATATATTTTGTTGAGTCGAGTTGTTGATTTTTCTCCTCAATGCAGTTCTCCATTCGTCAATCAAATCGGCAAACAGTTAAATTGCTCTTAAGCGAAGCAAACTTTGTTAAAAACACTCATATTGCCGAACCCGCGTTTATTTAGTCTAATAATTGAAAAACATTGATGAAAGATATGTTAAAAAAAGGAAAGAATGCGACTTGTCAAAAAAATCATTCGCCTTGCCAAGCCGCGCAGTGTTGCCAATAGAGATGTGCGATATTCACATGCGCGCTCATCTCTAGTTGCAAAGTGAAATTAACATACGCTCATATCTACATTTGCCAATGTTTTATTTTTGGCACACACAAACACAAACGCGCACACATACGAAACGCTGCAAATGCTATCTAACTGTCTCAATTATGCGTTGTATTTTGAATAATATACAGTCAATTCGATAATATTATATTCGGACAGGAAAGCCGCTTGGAAGCTGGAAAGTTGGTTGTGCCACGCGTTGGCAGCCCTGGCTGTCTGTTGTCAGTGGCAACACTAGCGCAAACACGTCATTTTGCCACAGTTTTTGTTGTTGTAGCAATTTACAAATACGTTCTATTAGCAAGAACAGCTATACGATGCGCGCTCACACTCGCACACACGCTCACTTTTAAATATATATATAAAAATATATATATTTTATACATATATATACTCGCATGAGCTCATATACGTATATACTTGCAGATCTTACTTTGCACTTTTAATTTGTTGTTAATCGCCTAGCGATTTGTTTTTTTTTTCATACACACGCAATGCACACACACGCAAACGCGCACGCACTTGCTTATGCACCTTCCACTACACATATGTATGTACATTTTTCTGACCTTCTCTTACACATAGTGAGAAAAAGACATCATATATCATTTGACGGGCCCATGTAAGCGCACACAAGAACTGTTAACGTACGCAATGCATCATATGTTGTTATTTTAAATGCACAAGTTTGGTTTTTGTGTTTAATTACACATGAAACGTAAAATTTCGGAAAAGAACGAACACTTTACAGCGCAGTTGTTTTGCTTTACAACACTTTCGCATGTCTTTCGCAGCACTATTGGCGACTATAATGTTATCGAATACATGTTTGATTGCATGCGGGGACTAACAGCTCTAGGCTTCCAATGCGTTAACATACTGTTAGCTCGCGTTTGCGCATGTAAACTACATTTGGAATATAGCCTGACCATATGGCAGAATTGAAGTGGGCTTGAGTCCTAAAAAGAACATAAAACGGATCTAATTAAAATGTTGCAACTTTTTGTATGTTGTTTTTACGAAAAATTACAGCCGGCTATTGCTGTTACATTGACTTTTACAGTAATCTTAATTTGACAGAGCTGTTGAACGTTAGCAGAAAAGTAATTAATGTGACGCTACCCAATCGAGTAATCGAAAACACAGTGACATTTATCGTTCTTAAGTTGCGAACAGCCTGGAACGCTCGCAAACAAAAACAAATGAAATAAAAACCGGCATTTGTATACAAAATACAAAAATTTAACAAAATGAAAACCAAATATGAATTCGACGACGATGTTGCATCAATATGTGAATCGACGGTAAATATAAACTACACTTGCTTTAATAAAACCAAACATAAACATATGATGTGTGCCATCTCTTTCTAACTGGCACGGGCATTGTGTGCTGTTTGTTTTGGTAATATTTAATTTAATGACATTTCAATGTTATGTGCTAGGCCACGCTAACCGAGGGCTGCCGCCTGTCCGTGCGCATGCACAAGACCGACGACTGGCCGCTCGCCGAGATCGTCAGCATCAAGGAGCAGGACGGCAAACGTCAGTTCTACGTGCATTATGTTGACTGTGAGTAGAATTACAAAGTGAACGATCGCCAGATATCCTGTACCCAGCTGCGAGTTAGTTTTGTTCTACACTTTAAGAAATACTTTCTTTCTTCTGTCTATTGCACAAACAGTCTTGCATAACTTCTTTTAAATGGGTGCAGGATAGAAGGAGTATCTGAAATTAATATTTATTTGTACATACCTGCAGTTAACAAGCGCCTGGACGAATGGGTTCACGAGGACGACCTGGACACGCGCAAGGTGCAATTTCCGCGCCGCGACGGCCCCCAGACAGGTACCAGCACCGGCGTAACGACGCCGAAGCGCCACCATTCGCTGGCGGGCAGCGTGTCGCGGCCCACCTCGCCCCAGTCGCAGACACAGCAGCAGCTGCAGCTGCAGCAAGCGATCAGCAGCAGCGGCGGCGTCGTTGGTGGCCTCGTTGGCGGCATCGTTGGCGGCGTCAGCGCCGTGAACATGGGCACCATCGGCGTCGGATCGGTGACGCCGGGCGGCAATCCCTTGGTGGGCATCAGCAGCGCCGATTTGGTTGCCAGCGATATTGGCCTGGCGGCGGCTCTGCAGAAGCGCATGAATCGTCGGCGCAAGGTGCACGCGGGCGCCGGCCATGCAACGCATCATTTGCAGCAGCTGCAATTGCAGCAGCAGCAGCAGCAGCAACAACAACAGCTGCAGCAGCTGCAACAGTCGCAACTGCAGCAGCATCATCTGCACCTGCAACAGTTGCAGCAGCAGCAACAGCAACAACAGCCGCAACTCCAGCAACAGCTGCAGCACCAACAGCAGCAGCAGCAGCAGCAGCTGCAACAGCCGCTTACGCCGCAGACGCCCGTTCACGTGACGGCGGACATCTCCGGCATGCTGCCGTCAACGCCCGGCAGCGTTGTGACGGCCGCCGGGCTGGAGGATGGCTCGCAGGATGGCAAAATGGCGACGCCGCGACAGTCGGGCAGCATGGTGACGCACCAGGACGACGTGGTGACGCGCATGAAGAACGTGGAGATGATCGAGCTGGGGCGGCATCGCATTAAGCCCTGGTACTTCTCGCCATATCCGCAGGAGCTGTGCCAGGAGAACTGCATCTACATCTGCGAGTTCTGCCTCAAGTACTGCAAGAGCCGCAAATGCCTCGAGCGTCATCTGTCCAAGTGCAATCTGCGCCATCCGCCCGGCAACGAGATCTACCGCAAGCACACCATCTCCTTCTTCGAGATCGACGGCCGCAAGAACAAGGTGTACGCCCAGAATTTGTGCCTGCTGGCCAAGCTCTTTTTGGACCACAAGACGCTCTACTACGACACGGATCCCTTTTTGTTCTACATTATGACTGAGTTTGATTCGCGCGGCTTTCACATTGTCGGCTACTTTTCCAAGGAGAAGGAGAGCACCGAGGACTACAATGTGGCTTGTATCCTCACCATGCCGCCGTATCAGCGCAAGGGCTACGGCAAGCTGCTCATCGAGTTCAGCTACGAGCTGTCCAAGTTCGAGGGCAAGACCGGCTCGCCGGAGAAGCCGCTCTCCGATCTGGGCCTGCTCTCCTATCGCTCCTACTGGGCCCAGACCATACTCGAGATACTCATCAGCCAGAATCCCAGCACCGACGGCGAGAAGCCCACCATAACTATCAAGTATTTAACAACTTTATATTATATCTATACTTATACATATATATATTTCTTGTATATACTTTCTAAAATTTGTCCGTCTGTTTTTGTGCTATCTAATTTAGCTATTATCTTAAAACTTTGTCATCGTCTGTCTTTCTGTTGTAGACATTATATATGTCGAGGTCAACCTGATCGAAATACTATATCATATGGCTTGTCATAGGAAAGATCTTTAAAAAAAAAATTGTCTTTTATATGAAATCCGTTTTATCTTTTAAGTTCTCTAAAACAAACTTGACAGTTAAGTTTGTTATTCAGCTTCTAATATATCAGCAAAGTCTTGTCAATATTGGACTTCTATATCATATAGCTGCCATAGGAAAGATCGGTAAAAAAAAAATTGTTTGTATGAAAACTTTTTTGTTTTTTAAGTTAACCAGACCAAACTTCAGAGTTACTAGTGTTATTATGCTTTTAATAGGCTGACTAAGTATTATCAATATCAGACAACTATAGCATATAGCTGCCATAGGAACAATTGTTTGTGTACCTAGATTTTGTATGAAAACTTTTTTGTTTTTCAACGTATCCAAATCAAACTTGGCTGTTAAGAGTGTTATTATGTTCCTAATAGATCCACCAAATATTATCTTAATTGGAGTACTATATCATATAGCTGCCATAGGAACAATCGTTTGTGTACCTAGATTTTGC